>JBAHVQ010000077.1:239031-262247 GCA_036872915.1 Nanipora kamurai
ATCCACAAATGTAATAAGATCTTCCTGGAAGCAACAAATTGAATCAACAGTTTCATGGTATACATAATACAATAATTGTATATGTAATTGTATAATATATTAATTAATATACATATAATTAACAAAAATTCATGCTTATTACTGATTTCTTCTCTTACAAATAGTTTTTTTCAAAATGTTTTCTTAGATTTTGTAGGCACACAGAGAATATTGTTCTTTTAATTCAATAACGAGGGATAAAACTGGTATCTCATACTTTATTTCCCACTGCAATGGTATTTCCATCTGGGCTCCAACATATATTGATATTTTCACCTTTGGTGTTGACAACATGGACACATTTACCAGCTAAAAGGAAAGAATGACAAAATCAAAATGAAATTGTTATTTGATTTTTAAAAAATGTAGAAAAAAATACTTATAATTAGTTAAGCTGATTTTAAGGAATCAGATGAAATTATTCCCTCTGAACCAAAACCCTTCAAATATAATTTGCAGTACACTGGATCTGGAGTGTCTGTCTTGGACATTTTTATCACACAGATGACATTGATAACACAGATCTTTCCACAAACATGTATTTTACCTCTTGTATCCCATATTCGAATTGTCTTATCTCCTGATGCTGTTACCAACATGTCTGGGTTGCTAGGATGCCAACAAAGTTGGTCAACACTTTCCGTATGTCCTTTGTAATTATGTTCTTTGTTCTATGAAAGTATATTATATATGTAACAACATTAATGCAAAACAAGGTTACAGTAAGGTTGACCTGAGGTTTTAATTAACTTAAACTTGCCAATTTAAACAACTTGATACAGCATGTACTGTAATATTATATTATATGTTTTACTTTTTCAGGTGTACAACTTGCTTACTGTTTTCTTAGCTTTGTAAACAATCTTGTTAAAGTAGAATTTTTATATGTTGGCAGAATACATTTGAGCCCAGGGTGTGCCTGTTCTGAAAAACTCTAACTGAATTATTAAAGTTCAGAAAGGGTAAATGGTCTGGACTTGGATGGAGCATTTTAAACCCAATTAAAGGGCAAGGGCTGCAATTGTGTATGGGACAGCTTCAAAACAGTTGGACCAATTTTGGTCCCCAACAACAGCCCTGCTAACACACCCAGTGTGAAAGTGAAACTATCAAATCAACTGGCCTTTCACTTCTGCCCTCTGATGTTGATTTGGTTTATATTTATTATTTGAAGTAATTGTAGTACTGACTAGTGAGACTGATGGTCAAGGGATAGCTGTCCAGTTATATTCTAAGACAACTTGTTTTCAAAGGAGATTTGTCAATTGTTCTGGAAATATTGTATTCATCATTTTTATGTAAAACTATAAAAGGGTTTCCCACTTCGTGACTGTGGTTTGACAACTCCAATGATGCACAGGGAACAAGGTTGATCATACAAAAACAGGGTAAAGTGCAAACAGTCCTACATATCAAAATATATTCTAATTTTTTTGTGTGTTATGTCAGACAGTCACTGCTCAGCAAAACACAAAAGTTTGTCCAGCAAAACCACCTAATTCTACAGAACAGATTGGTCCATGTCCACAGTGTCCATTAGTACCCTACACTAATGGGCAAGGGTGCACTACAGCATTTTTGGGACTGATTACATGAGACTGGTATGAAGTCAGGCCAGCATGATTTGAGTTCACTCTCCATATAAATCCTTATTTTAGTTTACATGAGATTGGTCTGACTCATTCCAGGTCCTGGGCCAACAGGAATGAATTTAGACTGGTACAAAATTAGACCCTTACCTCTGCTAACACCAGACAATTTTACTTTCACAGGGATGAGCCCTACCAGTTAAAGGGTTAAATTTGTGCATTTTAGCATTGTAACATACAGCACCTTTGTGGAATGAAAGGTTTGTGTGGCGGACATTAGCACGACACATCTCTTGCCTCTGCATTTAATATGAAATTGGTGAAAATCTAGGGCACTAGATTGAAGCTTTCCAAACTGGGTGCTGCAAGGTTACTGCACTTGTCACTGAAGGGGAACCATTGACAGGTTACGGGTTTTGTTTGGATAATAATGAGACAAACTTGTAGTTTCTTAAATATGGCAGACAAAAACGTTACAATTGACTTACCAATCGATCTTTATCCAAGGTATAAATGCTGACAGATCTATCAAATGAACCAGAAGCAAGTCTTCTTCCATCACAGCTCCACGCCACCGAATGAACCTGCCGATACAGCACAAATTATGTGTAATCTTCCAACTTGAAAACGTTACTCACGTGCTTCTGTTCCAAGTCACAACAACAAAGTTCTTATTAAAGTCTTAGGAAATTTTTGCTGATCAAACTGTGGGACGCCATGGACTTGGAAAAAACTCTGAGTTCCAGACGGGACTCGAACTCAGGGTTTTTCTGAGTCCATGGCGTTCCACAGTTTGATCTGCAAAAATTTCCTAAGATTTTAATAGTATCAAACTGCAACTCAAAATTCAAAGTTCTTATTGCTTTTGTTTTGAAAAATTACATTCAGTTCATAAAGTGAAAAACGTACTTTTACCTTAGATGAATGAGCCTGAACGTCTTTTATTCTCGAATTTTGTTCAAAATGTCTTTGCATTTTATGCAAGTATGTCTCGTTTGCTAACTTCTTGGAATCCATCTTTCTTTTCCGTAAACGGGGTAAAGGTACGTTTACACACGACGATTAATCGGGCCGACGTCTGGTTTAAATGCATGTTAAGTTGAGAAGCAGTTCAGGAGAATGCTCCGTGGGCTCAAATTTGCGTGCTTTTTCTTAGTTACCATGCACCTAAGCCTGAAATCGGCCGGTTTGAGGTGATAGTTTTTTAACTTTACCGGGCAGGTTTTCAGGGGGTCTCCCGCGGCAAATTCATCAGCGGTACCGTATCTATAATTTAGTTTCTTTTAGGAAAGAATTCATGTAATCCATTATAATGTCTCGAGTATAAATCATATCAAGCAGGCGATAAACTGATCACAGTTGTTGCACTGCAAATGTTTTTGCATCGTGCAAGTTTGATGTTGCTCTCCATGGCAAGGAAAAGGAGTCGAAGTTTTTCTGTAGGCGAGCAGAAATTGGTTTTGCGCGAGAAATTCCAGAAATTAGGAGAAGGAAATATTTTACTTGAAAGACTAGAGTACAATGGCCATGGCATAGCCGTGATAAGCTTAGATAACAAGAGGAATAGAAATGCAATGAGTGGAGCAATGATGGTAAAATTTGCTGAACTTGTGGATGAATTGCAACGCTGGAAAGAAGGCAAAGCTGTCATTTTGACAGGCTCCAATGGGACATTCTGCTCTGGTGCGGACCTGACAGTTGCAAGGAGTATTTTGTCGCATGAGGAAGGCGATATGATGAGTTCGCTTATGCATGACACTGTTTTGAAATTTAGAAGTCTGCCATTCATTTCTGTTGCTGCTCTTCAAGGACAAGCCTTAGGGGGAGGTGCTGAGGCAAGTGACTTGGTGCAAATGAACATGAAACAGGGTTTCATGGAGGGAGCCCAAAGTTAAATAATATAGTACTGATCCTGCTGCTAACATTAGATGATTTTACTTCTAAAGAGGAGACTTTCTGCCAGGAAAGGGATATAATGTACCAGTCAAATTGAAGCTTCAAGATGCTCTCCCCGGGCTACCCCTCCCTGAGCATTTGAACTTTAGGATTTTGAGTTGTTTAATGTCTCTTCCCCAAGCCAGAAAGTCCTGGTAATTCCCTTCCATAGATTAATTTTAGGAGATCAAATGCCCTTATCCTGGAAGCACTGATGCAAGACCATATTTTTAAACTTTTATAACTTTCTGATGCTCTTAAACTTAGTTGGCAAACAAAATTAGTAGCTGTTTCTTCAGACAGCTTTGTTTATACAAGATAGCTTTTATTCTATAACTGTAATAAAAAGAACCCAATTGAAAATCTTAAAAACTTGACAAACTTAGATAAATTTGATAGCAAAAACATTAAAAGCAAATATCCAAATTTCTAGCAATCACAAGCTTTTGACCTCTGGCTCCACCATGGTTTCTCAGCATTTAAAGCCATAGCAAAATCAAGACTATTTGTTCAAATTCCCAACCTCTGCCATGCAGTGGTCAAACTTCCCCCCAAGGGAAATCTCAACTGTCAAAATCTCTACTTGCCAGGTACGGCAAACAGTCAAATGCCTGGGGGCATGCTGGAGCTTCAATTTGACCAGCACATAACCTATTTCAATTAACTCTTTCCTAACTTGATCAGCCTTCTATTATTTTTTCTGGCTAATACCTGATAGAAAACTGTTGCAGTAGGCTCACACCCAGAGTCAAAATTCTCCACACTGTGTTTAAAAAAAATCCAAAAACTGCGCTATTGCAAATTAAAATGATTATTCTTTAGAAATCACCTTTTGTACAACAGGTGGTTTGTAAAGAATACCAATTAAGCAAATAGGGTACAATAGCCTTTTTTTAGGATGCACTGTATAATACTCTGCATTTCCAGTGAGGAATGCTACTGGACTAGGTATGCACATGGTTTGGGCTTGGGAAACTGTATGGTTTATACTGGATGTGTAACATTCCTCAGTAAATCAGTGTGGATGTTTCCTCATCAATTTTATTATAGTTAAGAAGTTTTGGTAAGTTAGAAGTTTTGGTCTACCAGTCGTTAAGTCTTTTGGTAAGTGGGCCATGTTTTGGACAATGGAAGTGCTGGGGACTCAGATTGATTTATAAAAGACTGATTTATTGAAAGAGGGCACTTAGTGTATTACAAAGATGTTTACATTATTTTCTTTTGGTATTAACTTTATTTTTTTAAATGGTACTATGGTAATTTGTCTTTTGCTTTCATATATAAAAATTCTGTTGACCCTTTAAAGTTCCTATGACAAAAATTATTTTTGTTTTATATGAAAGTATTTTTGAATTACTGAAGAATTGCAAGAATCAGAATCATTTTATTTTATAGCATGTATAGCTTCACAAAATACAATATAAAAATAATACAAAAAAACTATGTTACAATTACATCATGCATAGCCTCACCTATAATAACCACTAAGGGCTAATCGAAGACAGGTGGCCATATTCACAAATGATATTTTATATATTAGGCCAGGAAGCTACTGGAATTAAATAAATAATTACATAAACATAAGAAAAGAAAAGAAGAAAAAATTGCTATATATGCATACACTCAAATGATATAGTTGTAGCTACAGCTAGTAGTAGATTATTTTATCCATTGTTAAACCTTTCAACTACATGAACGTAAATGTAAGTAAGTGTAATTAATAGAAACCAATTAAATAGTTTTTATAATCATTTTTAAAGCTGTTCATACTCAAAGCTTTTAAAGACTTAGGAATGCTGTTCCAAACTTTTGGACCACAAAATCTGATATTAAGTTCCACCTCTTTCACATCTTACTTCCTTCTTGAGATATTTGGCTTTGTTTAATCTTGTAAATTGGTCCTCTTGTGACATCATTTTGTTTGCAAAACATTTGAACTTGTCAGTAAATTTTCATGATTATTCAATGTATTTTCATGAAACTTTGCCAGTGAATGCATTATATGACATCAAAGATTATGAGTAAAACTGTTAGTATTATTGTTAGTAAAAGTATTTCTCTGGCAACATGTTCACTATACTGTTTGAAACAAGGTAAATTGTTGTCCAAACAAAGTGATTACAATTTACATATCAAACAAATCCAAATATGTCAAGAACAAAGTGAGATACGAATGAGGTGTTACTTGCAATCCTTCGTTATTTCAAGAGTACTTTCATATGAAACAAAAACAATTTTGGTGTCATATGTACTTTAACAGATGTATCCCTCTATTGAAGAAATCAACATGCTTTAGCCAGAAAAAGTCTAAAGGGTCACCTTGAGGGTGAAAATGATGTTGTTCAATTAATGTTTTTATTAGCTTCTTCTTTCTTGTGATTTCAGACTCATGGCAAATAATGCAGGTGAGTAAACAAGTTAATGATAAAGAATTTCCAATATTTTTTATGGTACAAAGGTGTCAATGTTTTTTAGGGGGTCTATGATCCCTAGTCAGGAAAAGTGGGACCTACATAAATTGCAGAAATAGTACTCCTTTGTGCCATGAAAGTTTAAATTCCCCTATGGTTGATCGTAGCATGTGTAATGGTGCAAATGTTCCCAATGTTTCCTTCTAGCTATAGGAACATGGCTTTCAGTCAGTCATCACTCTCATCTCCCAAAAGTTATTTTAAAAAGTTATTTCCAGTTATAAGCAGTTTCAACTTGGAAACCTGATATAATAATACAGTCTAATATAAATTCGCGTATAGTCAAGATGGAATTTTCTTTGCAGAGATACAGTTCGTCCAGGCCAGAATGGGTGTTACCCCTGGTTGGGGAGGTGGAGCTCAGTTGGTACAACTTGTTGGAAAACAACAAGCATTGAAGATTTTGACATCCGCCATGAAAATTAATGCAGCACATGCAATGACCATTGGCCTGATAGATGGAATAATACCTGATCATACAGTAAGATAATTATAAATGGAGTTGTCAGTTCTAACCATTGCTGGCTGAAACTGCCCTTTTTATGATTATTTTGATTCAGTCTAAGGCTAAACAACATTACTTGTTGAAGGGAGTGCCCTTGGGTGACAATGGATTAACTGCTTATCTCTCTTCTACACCCATTGATGGCATAAACCTGGGAATAAAATTTGAAACTTTTGGGAGAATTGTACTGGGATACTGGTTTCTGATCTGGTATCCCTGTTTAAAATCTAATCCAAATTTGCACAAAAAAATGTAGTTTTGGATACAAGTATGTATTGCTATCTTTCCATAAGTAGCCATTTTGTGCTGCCAAAAAGGGAAGATTTGGTTTAACCATTCAATTTCTACAGTTGATGAATGCATAATGCTTCTCTCTTCCAATGGCAAGCAAAACATTGCAAATAACAAAATTATCGGTGGGAAACACATTCATATCATGAGATGCTTACCCATTAAGGGTGTACTTCATTATTTTACTTGTTACAGGGACAAGTACTGGGCACCAAGGGGCTAAACTTGTAACATCCACTGTCCAAAACTAAAATCCATTATCCTGTGGATAACAGTATACTGCAAATTTCATGTCCTGAAAACAGCCCATTATATAATCTTACACTGCTGAATGCCCTATTACATTAAAACACTTTTTAAACATGACTAAGTTTTTATAAAGTATCCACTAGAATGTGTCAAATTGTAGTCATAAACTCAAAGGAATGCACGGAATTACGATGAAGGGGAGAAAACTAAACTATAATACTTAGTATTTCTATATCCCTGAAAACTAATAAAAAGTTTCTAAAAAAACTAATAAAAAATTTCTATATCCCTGAAAACTACTAAAATTTAATGTTAAAAAAAATTATTTACAAAATATGCTTGCTTGCACAATTCAGAAGTGAGCTGCTACCAATCCTTTGTCATGTATTTTGGCAGCATAAATGTTATTTTTGGTGACAGATGGTTAGTAGACTGTAAATGTAGGAGCAAACCTAAAGGTGCATTATTTAGCTTTGCAACCTGGTGCTTACAAACAATGTCTTCAAACAACTTGAGAGATACTGTAAAGCTCTGCATGCAGTAGCAGTTGCTACTAATTTCTTTTTACAAATGTACAGTACCAATATTCAATCAAGTAAATGTCTCTGATTAAAACAGGATCAGGTCAGTAGTTCATGTGAATGGTTAATGCCATATTTGAAAGCATCACCAGCTGTGGTTCAGGCATTGAAGAAGGTTGTGTCAGCAGGAACTGACACCAATCTCGATAAAGCTCTACAGATAGAAAGGTACTGTATCAGTATGGCCCAATACAGGTTTAACACCTTCCTTACAGAACTACAGTAGCAGTGGTAGATGGGCAGATCAAAGATGAATAATAGCTTACTTAGAAATGAAGCTACTGGTATTATGGTATTTGATCATGATATTCTACAGCAAAACTAAAATCTAAATGTGCACTAGTCCATTCTTTTGACAGCTCAGAATAATGCTACTGCAGCTTATTACTTAGATGTGAGGTTTGCCAGAATTGTAGCATGTTGTATATTATGGCACACACTTTGTTTGCATCTTTGACAATGTGTAAAAGCATTTTTGCCCTATACTGTAAGCTTTGACCTGAGAAGCTGTGACAGGTTTCAGTATAATAATTATATCAGAGGGAGGTTCACAGTTTAAGTCAATGTCATTTATTGAAATTAAAGTTTCTCACTTAAGAAAGTCATTTCTGCTTTTAGACTGCATGAAATGTGTTGTAATAGAAGTGCATAACAATATTTTTTTTCACTTTTTAGGTCTATATTCAAGACCATGTGGTCTGGTGAAGATAACCTAAATGCTCTTGACAAAAATTTGAAACACAATAAATAACAATTATTGTAGTTTGCTTTGGAATTGCCTTAAATTTCTAAACCAAACTGTCTTGTTGTTTACAAACTAACTTTTCCTAATTTGCATAGCTGCACTTAAAACTTCCAATAAACCCCTTCAGCCTCAAAACAACATCAAAGGCTAAGCAGTTGTTCGGTTTAGAGAGTGGTGAAATGGATTAGTAAATTATTACTTTGTTTATAAACTTCTCAAAGCCAGTGGAAGCTTAAATATTTACTCGTAATGTTGTGATGGCTAACACTTTGAATCATCACCATTTGTATTGTCAGTATCATGGCCAAAACCCTCATTTGTGTTTTCCTCAATACCTTGGTCCTCAATGTCTGTAGGGGCTTTTGTAGAAAGTTCTTTATTTCTCTTTGCAACTTCTAAGCTGTATGGATGAACTGGTAGAATTCCTGCCTAAAATTATTTCAAAAGAATTAACCCATTATGGGGCAAGGGTGCACTTTAATATTTTACTCTAGACTGGGTAATGCCAGATGATTTTCCAAGGGATGAGTCCTGCTCATCAAAGGGTTAATTATGTTACAGTGAAAGAGGATTTCTAATGTTAGTCATCCTTGGAAAACAGGTGCCAGTTTAGGGACATTATTTATCAGACTTTTTAAGGTATTCTTGCAAAGTGATGCTTAGACAGGTTGTGCAATACAAGTAATGCCACACTGTAACCATATTCCATATTATTTTAATGGTATCATTCATGTGATTTGTCCAATGTGAATGTCATTAAAATAACAGGCCAGGGGCGCTACATATTGATAATGTACTGGGGGTCCAGGGGCATGCTCCCCTGGGAAAATTTTAACATTTAGGTACTCGAAATGGCATTTCCAGCGTTCTGAGAACAGATTTTCTGTTAGAATTCAGGTTCAAAAGCAAAATTTCAAGATACATTTTAAGATAAACCGTATAGTAAGCATAAAAAATCAACATAATTCTAAGTGGAAAATTTTTTTAAGTCTTGACTTATATTTTTATTAATCGTCCTCTCTGTCAGTTTTGACCAACGATCAGCAAGTTCACCAACATCAATTGTGTCCGTTAAATCACACTTGCATGCAAGAGTTAATAACTCTGTGAGGCGTTCCTGGTTCATCACTGAGTGCATGACCATTCTCAAGGTATTTAGTTGGTCTTCACTTGGCAGCACATTTAATCTTTCTATTGCATATTTTTTTATTTTTGAGACTGACTGGCCAGTGCCCTGGGGGGTGGACCACCCCCCACATTTACGCCCCTGCATGGAGCTAATTTTTAAGCATTATGGTGTATGGTTAAGGTGCTGTGTTACATATCCAAGGTATACAGGCCTTTAAAGGGGATATAAAAAGGTTAAGGGTAGGAAAGCTTCTTAAAGTGATGATAAAAATACAAAGCCAGCCTCAGCTGGCTTATTATCCTTTGCAGAATAAAATCATCTGGTGCTAGCCAGCATGGAATAATAAATGCAATTTCAGTAAGGCATTGATTGAGCCATTGTACAGTTTTTAAGCAGTGAACAAATGAGAATGAACAGACAATATCAGAACTCAACATATCAATCACTGGGTTTTTTTGCTAAAGGACATCTTGTACTGTAAAAATAATTGTAAAATTAAATGCATGGTATGCTATAAATAATTTGGAATAACAGTTGATATTTTAAGGAAAGATGGAGGTTTGTTTTTTGGTTCAATGTCTCTTATGACTGAACTTTCAACTGGCCTAAGGTGTGTGCAGTCATGCTACCAGTATAATATTCCCAGTTTAATAGTAAACTTTTTTTACCAATCCAAGAAGAACTGCCACTGATCTCTTGGGTTCGGCTCCATGGGCAAGCCAATACCTAATGGTACAAAGTATGAAGAACCACTGAGAGTGTGTTTGCCATCTATAAGGGATATGGGATATTTAAGGCATGTGATTTTCACCATGAATGTAGTATGCAGGGTTCCAAGTGTCTCTAAAAACTCAGGATCCACATGGCTCCTAAAGGTAAGGTTATAGGTGCCACTTTTGGAATTTGTAAATTTATTTGATAATAAATGTATTAACATTTTTTCATTTTAATTCTTTATGGCAGTAAAATAAACTGTCAATTACTATAATAAGTGGAGCAACATAGCAAGTACATGTACATGTCTTGTAAACAAGAGAAATTTAAGCTAACAAATGAAACCACATTTCCCTCCATTTTCCCCCCAACTCTTTTTAGCATATTTGTGTCATTTTCAGGTACCACCTGCATCCCTGATATGTGCTATGGTAGCAGTTTTTTTGGGATAGGGTAGATGACTAATTTGTTTCTCCTTTCTTACCAGGAAGAGTTAATTTTATCCCCAAGTAGTACTAAAAATGTATGATTAATTTGATGTGCACGTCAGTACTGCAAATACATCCCCTCCTGAGAATAGTTGTCTACAGCAATGCAGTAAAAAGCACTTAGTTTGAGGCTTTTTACTCCAAAATAATACCTTAGTAAGGCTGATACAAAACCACCTGGATTTAAAAATTTCTGTGCTCTATGCCTGTACATGCAAGGGAACTGGTGGACTGAAAGAATTCCAGCATTTTAAAAAATGTTCCATACTTACTTTATTCTGTCAATGTTTAAGCTGACAATCCTTTCATTATGCTCATTTGGCATGGGATCATACACACCAAGCTGGGTAGAGAGAAGTGGTTAGTGTATTATAATTTCTGTTGTACAGAGATACAGGCAGAAAGAGGGAAGGGTGAAGCTTCCCTTTGCAATGCTACAGCTGTAATGTATCGCAAATGAGGCTATTACATGTAGGTTTCTTACATTTGAGCTCAAGCAAGTTATACCAGGTCCATTAATGCCATAACCAATAATGAGTGAAAAAGTTAGCAAAATCAAATTAATTACCAAAAGACAGACATGCAGGTTGGCAGGCAGTCATTTAATTCTGATTTTTTGTAAAATTCTGGGCACACAACCAGGAATTTTAAAGGATGAAGGATAGGGACACCTGTCAGGTGTTGGAGGGTAATAGAAGGCACAGTGAGGGTGATTTTCACTATTTCAAATGCAATAGATCCACATGATTGAGAGTTCTAAACAGGAGTTGATAGTGGAAGGACTTAAGTAACTAAATTCTGGGAAGCATTGTCGTTGGTCGATCAGATACACGGATGAACCCCCCGATCTTACCCCGTCATAGGAGTTCAAATCTAAATTCTATGAAAACAACTCTTCTCTTTCAAATCTAAATTCTATGAAAACAACTCTATCTTCAGGTATTTCAGAAGACATTCATATCATGTCATGGAATCTGCAGTTTTCAGACCACAGTTTTTTTTAGGTTCCAAAAAGAATCTAAGACAGCCAAATTAGCTTTACCAAATTAGCAAAACCTTTTTTCTGCACCCTGACTAATAATCGGAGAGAAATCATTGACAATACGACAGCTAAACTATGCATAAAATACCCAAGATTCAACGTTTACCTGTTCATAGATGTACCTGTTACGGGCAGCTCGCCTTTTCCCAGCAACTATGTGAAAAAATGGTCTGTTCGGACAACCATACAAAGCCAAACGTAAGACGACTGAGGCCTTCCTAACCTTCGCCATGACATGCACCGGGGGGAAGTTAATATTGTTGAATTTTCAAGATGGCGTGTGTTGTACTAATCTATATATATGTATCACTTTTGTTTAACTTTTGAAGAAATCACTGAAAGTAAATCACTATTAAATATTTATTACTTTCAATGCATGGTTATTAAACTATAACGATTAGACATTAGTTGGCGAAAGTTCACAAAATTTTGAATAGAAATGTGAATTAGTGGGTAAAGAGACGGTGCACCAAAATCAGATTTCACGAATGATTTCCAATTCTAGTGGAGTAGAGGTGGCTACTAAAAAAAACATAGAGGTATGCTTGCAAAAACTGGTAAACATTAAACTCACTGCACCTCAATGGGAATGTACGGCTTCAACAATTCTTTTTACAACCAATTTATAGATAACATATGATGTACTAGAAAGAGAAGAGTTTCAAAAGGAACTCAGAGTTCTGAAAGACATCTTTAAAGCATCTTATGGTCCGACAGGGAGGTAATAGGCTTTCACAACTTGAAATTATGAAAAGCTATAAACATGCAGTACATGTAAATTAAGATGGTAGATTAAAGATACTAATGTGCAGATTGACAGACAAGATAAATATTGGGGTGTTAGTGTATACACTTTAAAAAAATCCTAAAACGTCACATCAAGCTTGTTAGATCAATTCAATTTGGAAGGGATCAATTCAATTTGGAGGGGATCAATTTGTTGCATAATTTATATCAACTGCATAATTATTTGCACATCTGTGCTATTAAAGTGTTACATATGTTTATCAATACTTTGTCTGTGCATGCTAAGATGTCTGAAGGTTGAAAATAATCTTAATACTAATAATAATCTTAATAGGACAAAATAATTGAAAGTAAAGTAGGAAACATATATCAAGTTTACACTGGTACTGTAAAACAATGAAAAAAAAAATACATTCCACACAAGTATATCAGTTATGACCAAATGCATTCAGTAGCAGATCCAAGGGGGCATGGGAGCCAGTGGCCTCAACTAGAAACTTGCACCTTTGGTACTCTTTTGGTGCCCCCTTTTCAAATTTTCTAAATCTGCCCCTGTAAATCCCCCAAAGCTTGATGCCAACTTCAAAAATCCATCCTCCTCTTTTTGAAAGCTGCCAAAATAGTAGTCTAATATGCAATGCAGTTTTTTGTGCTATGAAAGTATTAAACTGCAACATTTTCCCAGGGTAAATATTGCTTCCAGGGTAGTCTGTTAGAAACTTTCTTCCTGACCACAGATTTGCAAAAGATGTTGCTACCTGCAATTGGTAACCTATCTTCATTTTTTAATCTCTTCTGAAGACTGAACCTTATCCAAAATGTGGCAGGTGGTCATGTGACAATGACATCCAACTCAGAAAAGATACTGAACAGCATTACGACAGTATCAAGTCCAGTAACTCGACTACTGTTACAAGCAGTCAAAGGTCATCTGAGTAACTTCCATGATGGGGGATTATTTACAAGTCTACTCACACTGGAGTAAGTACTTGATGATGCATTAAGAGATATGGGCAGAGAATTTTCTTAGCCCATTGTTGACAGAGGGATCTCCCTTAGACAAGTAAAATCATCTGTAAAATGATAAAGGGATCACTTTTGGATGACCTAGTAAACAAAGAGTTAATGAATTAAGAAACTCTTGGAAAATGAAGAACTACTACAGTAGTAGTTTCTATTTCCAAGAGCTTGTTGATATTCATGAATAAAAGTGTTGATATTTTGACAGTGAACAGGAGATACTGGGGAGAGGAGAGAGGATGTTATGACATCATATGGCTTTATTAGTGTAGAACAACACAATTGTCTTGAATATTAAATTCAACTACTGTGTGTAGTTTTGTTTGTCGTAATCTTGTAATTTTGAGTGTGTATCGCCAAGTGCCCCCTGTATAGAAAACTCTTGCACAACCCCAATTTGAAGTTCAATCTGTTGCCACACGAATGAATGCTGCTGTTTTATCAAAAAATGTGTATGGTATCATATAGGAAAATTTATTTGAAATTGTTACTGGAAGATGAGTAGGCTAATTTAGCTGACATATTGAAGTTGGAATTACTCGAAGTAAAATGTTAAAAAAATAATATGATTCAGTGTGATTAGGTATCCCTAAAATTGTATATATTTATAAGTTATTTTCATCAATCATTCTGTAACATGAGCAAGTTAATTTGAGATTTATGATGATCTGACATTTTACTCCTTCACAACATAGATCAGGAAACTTTGACAATTGGTACTGTATCAGATTTATAACATAAAAATAAAATAACATTATTTTATAAGAAGTAAAGTTGAAAACTCTAAGCCAAAGTACTGAATTTAAATTATGATTTAATTTGTGATACTATTTTTTTATATTATTTAGATTAATTGAGTCTTCTTTGAAATCACCATTGCCAAGACACACTGCCATCAAAATCAATGAACATTCCTTGAACCTAATCTTGGAATATCTACAGTCTTCAAATTGCCATTGTAAAATAAATGCTGATGTTGGGAACATACAGCAAATGCTTTGTGTTATAAAGTCAATACTTGGTTCCAAACCTGCCACAGGGATAAATTCCAATGAAGTGGAATCTTTGTCAATCCTGTTGCTTCGTGTGAGAATGCAAATCAATTTGCCACCCATTTTAAAAAATACCATACCTGAGCAACTTCTTTGAAATGCTTGATCTTTTACTTCAGTGTCTCTTTCACAGTTGATTTGGTGTCAGCTGCTTAACAGGGGGGTGGTTTAGTGAGGTGCTCAAACAAACCCCCTAAACTTGATGTTACAGTAAAGTTTATTGTTATTTTAAACTTCCTTTAGTAACAAGTTTAAATCAAAATTATGGGATCTAACCAGTGTTATAACAAATAATAGTACCTTAAAAAGCCAGCAAGGGAAAAAGGATAATTGAAATCCTCAGTCCCCCGTAGCTTTGAGGGACCATCTAAGGGGCCTCAGATCCTGCTTATTGAAGTTCTGAGTACAATCAGAACCCCCTAAATTAACCCTTAGAAGGCCAGATGTCTTCCCTTGATGATTAAAACTGTCTGGCATAAGCTAGAGTAAAATTACTAGAGTCTGTACATGGGTTAAAACCCACATTATGACCTTGGATATATATTATCATAGTGCGTATCACTTTATGAATTTAGGATGGTAAAAATATAATGTATTTTATGTCTTATGATTACAGAAACTAAATTTTTAGTTTTAAAATGGTTTTACACCTGAAGTTTTCCCATTTTTCTAGAAATTTTATTCATAGTTTTGGATTCAACTCCAGAATTTTCAAAATGCATGGAGATTGGGTGAAATTTCCTGGTGTTTTTCCCTAGGGATTCTTAACATGTGTACCAAATGCTGGACAGGAAAACAGCACTATATCACTTGAAAATCTGAGGATCCAATGTTGTGAGGGTGCAGGAATAAGCGAATCAAGGTTAATCCAAGGTGTTCTTTTGGATGTCAGAAGTATTCCAGCTACTGAATTTGCCCATGTATGAGTATGAAGCTATTATTTATACATTTTTCATGTCTTTTCTTTTCTATTAATTTAAGGTCACAAATGAATTATCCATAAAATGCTACATCTATATCTAGATAGATAGATTGACAGATAGATAGTAAAACAAAATTATGTCAACAAAAGGAACTGCAAATAGTGAAATCATTTTAATAGAGATTCAATGTTTCAACTATATTTCACTCATCATCAGAAAACTTGTCATTCATCAAATGATTTAACCATTCGAAGTTACTATCATTGTGTATTTTATTAAAATACTCAGTGGTTCCCCTAATTTAAGGGAACTGCCTCTTCCAAGGACCTGATAAAGAGACGGTACTTCAAAACATATAGTTCAATAAAGTTGTTTAAAAATTGCTTTGATCAATTTCGAAAAACATGATCATCTTAATTTTGAGGTTGATCAAAAACGTTTTTAACCTTAAGTCCTTTTTTACCTTTTTACATATAAAATTTATTTAAGCTCATGTAAATCATTGCCATTAAATCTCTCACTGCCTGTTTTAACTATTTACATCCTCATTTGCTTATCTCCTTTGACTCTCCTTTTCTTTCTGTTTCCTTCCTTTATTTAAATTCCATCCATCAACACTTCAATTATGTTAGTCTTTAATTTCATAAATAATTTCAAGTTTCCTTTTCATCCACCTCTGCTATTTTATGTAAGTTTAGCATTTATATAAATCTGGCATAAGACAAACATGCTGTACCATTACAAAGTATTTACAAAGTTGAGATATCCCTTCTTTCAGGGAAACAAGGATGGGAATATTAAGGTAGCTCTGTTTGATTTATCCTTGGCTGGAAATGTTGAAGACACATGGTTTGATGAAGCACAAGTAGAATTATCAAATGCTGTGGCTGACATAGAACAAGAAGTTTTGGAATCAATGGTGGTTATGGTGGACAGATTAATAAAAAATGGTGTCAAGCTTTTAGCATGTCAGAAAGTCATCCATCCAACTCTGAAGAGATATTTAACAAGAAGGGTAATTATACCTTTATCTAAATATTATTTGGTTGTAGACAAGGGTGTAGCTACAGTGGATGAATGCAGGTAAAATTCCTACCACCAGCCCAGAAACTATTCACACAGCTGCTAAGTACTGCCCAGCACTTAACGTTTTCAGAAATTTCAAGATCCACTTAAATCCAGATTGGCTTTTGTTTTATCACAGACTAGTGGCCAACTCACATGACTGTGTGAAGGTTATATGAGCAGCATACATTACCACATATTTTTTAGATACATGTGTGTTTGTGGCCATAGCTTTGATAGGACATGGGTGTACCCACAAGCAAGGCTGTAGCTATAACCTGACCCTTTGACTTTCACCAGCAATTTTTTCATTATTTTTATCTTGACTTACCCCAGATAATTATATTACCTTATGAGAGGTGCAAAATAAGCTTTACTAATGATAAAGTTTGTTCAAAACAAGGTTAAAACAATAAAACCGGACTGAAAGGTGTAACCAACTCAACAAACATAACCGTCAAAAAAACAACTCATGTCAATGTACGACATGAGCAAACTAAACACAGTATGTTTCCGACATACTGTGCAATGACGTAAATTGATCTTAATTAGTAAATATACTTTACTACTTTACAGAGGGCTTGGGTCAAAGGGTTCTCAGATTAGCACCAGTGACCACCAAGACCTATAATTTAATAATTATTTTTTCTCTTCAGGGAATGTATTTCATTGAAAGATTATCACTTTGTCATATTGAGGCAGTACAAAAATTAACAGGTGCAACTTTATTAAGCTCTTTCCAAGGGGACATCAATTCCAACAGCTTTGGCTCACTTGCACAGATTAAACCAATGGTAATTCATGACAAGAGGTACTGAGTACTTATAAAGTATTCTTGTCCATATGTAGATCATTATTATCCTGTTAATAGCTTAAAAGCCCCCTTAATAATCCACATGTCTTCTTCTGCTGAGTAAAGTCCTCTTGGATTAACTTTGGATAAAATTTTGAAGGGTTACCTTGAAAGTGAAACTGTCAATTAGGATAGACATCAACTCTAGCTCCCACAAAAGACATCTTCCTCTGCTGTGTACACCAGTGACAATAAAATTGTCACCTTTGTGTGGATAAGAGAAAACAAAAGTTCAACTAACAGATGTGGCTGAAAAATAGTCCCTAGGCTATTAAAATACTTTTGCTACCTGAATACCACTTGCTACATGAAGATCCACTTACAATTGATTTTAATTGCACTCTCTGTTCTTTCTCCCAGGTATCTTCATCTTATTCCTCATCAAACCTCCCAACTAATCTCCACATTAATGTTGTGTGCCCCAGATGAAACAGCCCTTGATGAGCTCCATTTGGTTTGCTCTGCAGCATTGAATGGTTTAAAACAGCTAGTCCCTCATCCATTCCTAGTCCCAGGTGGTGGGTGCTTTGAAACAAATCTGGCATATTTACTGATTCAAAAAGCACAGAATAATTATCATCTCCAGGACCTTGGCTGTACTAAAGGTTTGTCCTAACTTTCTAATAATAGTAAAGTGAATGAAATCAAGGAGTAAATTTAATCTCTGAGTCAATGTGCTTGCATCTTCATGTCATACAATACTTTGTCAGTTGCTTTAGATGAAATTACATCAAATAAGAATAATTCTCAGACCAAACTTGAATAATGCCACCTTGATTCCTGGAGAGCTACAGATTTGCAGATTAGTACACCAGAATTATTGAGAGCATCTTTAGAGTTGTCACATAACACTATCCTTAGCTATTCTGGTTTTTTTTTCTAGTGCAATATTTAAAGGGTTTACAATCTGTAGCATCCACATTTCTTCATATTGCTAGAAGTCTTGACCATGACAACTATGGCCACTTGGTTGATACTAAAATGCATCATCACTGGATCAGCCAAACAGTGGCTTTTCATAACTGTAATAAAAATATTCAGAACTGCATGTGTGGCTTGGTAACTTCTGACCAGGACACTGAATGGTGTATTACTGAAGAGCTATTACATAATTTTGCTGATAATTTTGTAAACAGACAGTCAAACACTCATTGTTCAGGAATAGAGTACAAAAATTCCACACTCGACATTATTAGCATGAAAGTGAATGGAATAAAAACAGCTTTTGAGACAGCTAATGTTATAATGAGGGTAAAACACTTTGTAAAAGAAACTGTTTAAATGAATGAAATATCATAATAATCCTGCCTATGATCTTGAAATGGTGCAGTCAAATGTTGCTGATTAAACTCAACAAGTTTGCAGAAACACCAGTTCAGAAATCTTTTTGTTAAGGTAGTACAGTATTTACATAGCTAAAATCATTACTTGAAATGTTATTTTGAAATTTTTAACCCTCTAACTACCAATTAACTTTCTCAGGATCTAGGTGAAAACTCTGCAAATTTGTACAACTGGTAGTTGGCAGTTTAAAGCCAGAACAATAATAGCCTTTTGTGGTGGGCAAAAAGTAAGTCAAAAATTGAGAGCAGGAGAATATTGGGATTTTCAAAACAAAGAAGTAGACTCAGCTCTATTATGTAAAGTGTTTTGCCCATGCTGCGAAAGGCCTATTAGATACTAAATGCTGCTATGCACAACTTTTTAACCTGAGCTGTTACCATGAATTGGTGCACATGTGCTGAATGTTATGCAGCAGGGCAGCAGCTACCATGCTGTAATTGTAAAACGTACATAATCCTTTGACATGGTCTTCCTGCAAACCTGTTTGTCTTAGTTTGTCCCATTGATTTATACAAAATTTACTGGAGCCTGTATCAGCCTTGTACAACTAAAAAAATCTGAACCTTGTCACTTTGTGATCATGATGAGTTTATTATGAAGACATTTTCAAGTGGCCTAGCAAAAGAGAATGCAAAAAATTTAGAAAATGTATTTCAATAAATTAAGTAACTTAACTAGTTTTTAAAGAATATGATGACTCTTTCTGAAAGATGGACTTATTGTAACAAAGCTACAGTGTAATCATGTATACAATCAACAATAATAAAGAAACCATGTTTAGCTTTTCACTGCATCACTTCTACTTGACACTAAATTTGCTTCCCTGTGCTGAGAAATCTGAGGAAGAACACTGACTTGCTTTGAAATATTACTTTTCAGTAATGCTGAGAAAATACATGTAGCAGTAATACACAGTAGTCAACTGCTTTTATTGTGCTAGCCTGGTGTCTTGGAGACACTACAGGACTGACACCAGGCTTTTGTTGTTTAGTGCTGAGATAGCAACACACAGTAACTCACAAATCATCAATAAATTGTAGATGCAGCCGATTCAGCAAGGAAATGAAACTTGCTGGCCACCTTGAAACCAAACACTACCTCTATTCTGCCCAGGGTGATCTTTTTCACTTTATTCCAGCTAATGTGAGTCAGTTTTATTCAAGAGAGGAATGAGTTCTGCCAGCTATCTTGGGCCCTATGAGTGTTAATATTCTATTATTAAGTGAACTCAAATGCACCTGTCTGTGTCATCCGTAGCAACAAGTCCAATTCTTTTGACAACAGGTAGTCCAGAACTAATTCTACCAAAAATGGTATGTTTGCCTGAAAGTGAACAGAAGAAGGGTAATAACATAGAACTCTCCCCCTCATAATTTGGTCAAATAACAATTCCAGATTTCATTGCACATGTAAAGTACTACTTACCATCCAACCATTGAGTAGGGGCTAATGTTATAAAAAATTGACTACCATTGGTATTTGGACCACTGAAAAAATAGGAATAATTGTAGATACAGTAAACAGTCCAGCACTACATACAGTTAAAGTTGTCCTTATTTATACTGTTACAGTATAACCCAATCACCTACATGTATCTAAGCTGTTTTCCTTTGAGATCCAGTACGGTAAAAGCCAGTGACCTCTTGTGGGTCCAGTGCTACTACAGGAGGAAACTAGTGTACCCAGGAGACAGGGATCATGCCACTCCTTGAATGCTCCTTTAATCAAATTTTGAGTTTAAGGGTGCTTGAAATGTTCTTGAAATTTACAGTTTTTGTAAAACTCCTTGAATACTACTTAAAGTACTACTAAAAGTAAGATAAGCTGTTTTGATTAAAAGTAATATCTACTGTGTCACAAAATGATATCATAGTAGATTTCATTTTATCCTGGAATATTTTGACAAAAAGGGAACATTAATAATTATGATCCATCAAGAGCTACACCAAGTAAGTAGCACCATATTTGGGTCACAGCACTGGTCATTTTCTCATTGGAAAATTTCCTAAATACATGTACTCCTTAAAAATCAACATTTTCCTCTTTGGAAACTCCTTGAATACTCCTTAAATTCAACTTTCCAAGAGCAGCACAAACCATGTGAAGAAAACCTGCGATGCATGGTACTAAAACTGGACAACACTCTTCTCACATGTAATTTTAATCAGAAAATGGCACTGAGCCAGGAATCAAACCCTGGTCAGAGCTGAGACATACATCCATTGCCACCAGAACCCCCAAAGTATTCTTATGTTAGAATTAAGTGGTTATATTTAAATCTTGTACATATTATGGCTACTGCTACTGCAATAAATACTGTAGCTATACCTGTTTGCCATGGATAATATTCCAGCCCCTGTGTGTTTAAGTTCCCTGGTTACCTCATCTTCAAATGTTGGACTATTTAATAACAGAACAAAATACATAGAAGTTGGGGTTTTTTCCCTAGTAACATGAATACACTGGTACACAGATTTAAGGTTGGGGGATATAGAAATTTATCATAAAAATTGATGTCATCGCTCAGAAAACATCTGCAAGCAGAATTCACTGCTGTACTTGGCTTGATTTAATTTTTTCTAATCAGGATGGTTACAATTCCACATGAAATTAATCAAAATGTCTGTGTTGATATTTTTGGTATATATATATATTATGTTTCTAAGTGTTTTTATACATGTCAGGGCCTGATTTAAGAATTTTTCTCGGCCAAGACAAAATATTGCGCCAAGTAATTTCTAGCCAACAAAATGTAAGTTATGGACTCACTGAAATATTTTTCCTTGAAACATTAAAAAAAAAAAGAGACAAGAGTATTTCGAATAAATATTAATTTCTTTTATTGGATAAAATCATGCAGTTCAGTCCTGTTAACCCTTTAACACCTGAATTTTTTCTTTTGTCCTTTGTTCTCTCTTTGTTTGCTCATTTGTCCTTTTGTCCTTAGTGTCTGATATATTGGACACTAGGCATTAAACAGTTAATTAGTGCAGTGAGTATAGCCTAACATAACACATAATTAATTTCAATAACAATAGATAATAATCAACTAAAGTAAACAATTAATTATTGCATTTTACATGTACTTGTACTGTACTTTACTTGGACCTGTACTGTACAGCCTGATATCATCATGATATTGCTTTTTTGTTTGTTAACTCTGCTTTTGTTTGCTAATCTTTTATAATGCACAACAGTTCAATCAATAGTGTTTCCTAAATGTTAAGCAACTAAAATCTTGGGCTACATGTTTTTTTCAGAAATTTTTAGGTTATGCTCTCTTTAGCTAACAAAATAGTTTTTTTGGCCTACTTTTTGCCATATATACACCATAACTGCAAATCTTTTGATATTTTTGTTATTTTTTGAGCATGAAGTGGTAAAATTACACTGAAAAAACAATTAAGATCTCCTGGCTGTTGCATCACACCTTCCTTATTTGTGTTGTACACTACTGTGTCAAACTAAGTAATGTAATGTCTGATAATTATGGTTCACCCATAGATTGATGCCCCTCCTCTACCAGTTCCAGTTGGATCTCCAGTCTGAATCATAAAATCCTACAAAGGGTTAACACAAATAATAGGTTAGGTAAAATTCACAGGATATTTCTGGAGGTTAAAAAGCTAACAAGCAACTAAAATAGATGCAAATATCATACTGAACAGAATAAGAAGCTTGCCTTACAGATTGTATAATTGAACTCCATAAAATCATGTGTAATATTACTCTAATCCAACAAGTTTGTCAGCAGTTGAAGTACATTTAGCTCAAAATATTATTCTGTTTTGTATTATATTGCATTCAATTTAATACTCCTTACTGTATACCTTTATTACTCGATGAAACTTGGAATTGTTGTAATAACCTCTTCGGGCCTGGTTAAAGTAAAATATCATTTGTATACAATAATGTTTATTATTGACTAGTTCTAGGGAGTAAAATATTATTACTACTAGATGAGACCTCACATCATTGGACTTTGTTAAGGGTGTTCTATGCAGGGTCACCTCTTTATTCAAGGAAACTAAAATTCACCTGCCCACATGTAGCTATACTGGTGAAATAACACTGTTCAACCATCAGGTTTTATATTGAATGGATTCAAAATCTTCCAAGACCTGTTAACTTCTCTTCCACTTAGTAGGTAATCATATCAGCTGCACCAACACCCCTTTCTGGCTTTGATCCATTGATGTACTGTAGGTGTTATAGTTTTTCTTGGAAAATTTAGTAGAAATAAGAATGCTGGATGCAGGAAACTAGTACCAGGTATGGCAGTTAAATAAAGCAACTCTTTACAAGTGTCAAGGAATACATGATTGATGGTAATTCAATTCAGCATGACCAGAACATGTATATATCTTACAGGTGATTTTTGAACTTAGGTCAAACTAGATTTACCTAGGTGAATTTTAGAATTCACCTAGGTAA
>JBAHVQ010000077.1:277672-293167 GCA_036872915.1 Nanipora kamurai
ATTTTACCTTGCCTCATCTTACCTTGCCTCATCTTACCTTGCCTCATCTTACCTTGCCTCATTTTACCTTGCCTCATTTTACCTTGCCTCATCTTACCTTGCCTCGTCTTACCTTGCCTCGTCTTACCGTGCCTCGTCTTACCGTGCCTCGTCTTACATTGCCTCGTCTTACCTTGCCTCATCTTACCTTGCCTCATCTTACCTTGCCTCATCTTACCTTGCCTCATCTTACCTTGCCTCATCTTACCTTGCCTCATTTTACCTTGCCTCATCTTACCGTGCCTCATCTTACCGTGCCTCGTCTTACCTTGCCTCGTCTTACCTTGCCTCGTCTTACCTTGCCTCGTCTTACATTGCCTCGTCTTACCTTGCCTCATCTTACCGTGCCTCGTCTTACCTTGCCTCATCTTACCTTGCCTCATCTTACCTTGCCTCATCTTACCTTCACTCTTCCCACCTCACTTCGTGTCCACCTGCTTTACAATAACTCGCTTCACCTTACCTCTACCTCACCTCTCTTCACCTCACTTCACCACCTCATCTCATTTGACCTCACCTCACTGCGATTAATCGGGCCGATTTCGGGCTTAGATTTTTTAAGTTCGAAAGCAATAGACCTATTCAGCATCAATGTTTGTTCACCCATTTCAGATCACGTAATGGTACTCTGAAGGATTGTTCTTTTCAAATGATATTCAGTTACGCATCAAAGAGTAACATTAGAATGATAAAGAATCAAAACATCACGTGGTCTGAAATGGCCAATTTACATGCGGAACTGAGGAGGTCAGTTCGTGGAACTCTCCGTGGGCTCAAAATTGCCTTCTTTTTATTAATTACCATGTACCTAAACCAGATCTCGGCCTGGTTAATCGTAATGTGCAGGTATACCCCCCATACGCGACTTAACCAGACCTGACTTATACCTCACCTTTCCCTATCTTACCTTATCTTACCAAACTGTACGTGACCTTGGGTTATCTTATCTTGACTTCTCTGTCATTATCTGCCGTACCTCTTTTGATTTCATTCCATCACATCTCGGTTTCTTATCTTATATCCCATGCAATTACATCTGACCCATCCATCCGATCCCATTCCACGCTATCCCAACCTTCTCCGCCTCATATCACCTCCTATCATCTCATCATTTCTTATGTAAAGGAGGACTTGTTACGCGAAAGAGAAACACGAAGGCTTCGTTTTGGCTACGAGATAGACTTCCCAGATTACCAACCGCCGTTCCAGAAAAATGTTAACCAGCGTGCAACGGAATTGGAAAAACAAGGTATCTAACCATATCAATAAGAAGGTCAAGCAGCGACATTTAGAGATGCATTCGAGCACTTTCAAGTTGGTAAACAGTTCCCCGAAGTTGTAAAAACAGTCGCACGACCAAAGATACCCTGGTGGAATGTACTCCATTGAGTGAGTGATTGCAGTAATTTACCTTCAAAAGACAGTGCATGAGATGAAGTCTACAGGTGCAATTGACCTTGTGTCTCGAAGAAATCCCGATAAAGACACGGTGGAATCTACATACGGCTTCACTTTCATTTTAGTGGTACCCACCGTTTCGCCTCCTAAACTCGAAATTACCTCACCTTCCACTTTGGATTGTTTTGATATCAATTGTCGTTGTTCTCCTCATTTTTCTAACCGTGTGATCCATGCCTTCACTAAGTATTGCATCAAAGCTTTGGCAACTCGCTATTTTTAGCGCGTTCATGCATATCAGATTTAGAAACGGTGTATATACTTGTATTTGATCTCATAAGATACTTAAACCAGGAGCTATGTTAACCTCACTTCCAAAATTTACCTGCAGGTAGAACCCTTATATTTACATGTCTCAGTGAAAAACTTGGAACTGGGTGCGGAGAGGCTTAAAGTTTTGGTTGAAACGAGCGTAATACTACGCTCGTTAATTACCCTTTGCGCGACTAAGTCACGTGGTATAAAATCAACCTCGATGGATGACAAACGTTGAAGCATCATTCTTCTTTGTTTCACTGTATAACAAACCAGCCAGTAAGGCAAATTTTGTACTAAACAATTATATAAAACTTGGGTGCCGCGTATGCAGTGTTTAACGAAGTAAATAAAGTCAAAATGGTTAGGAAAGTGCCGGAAATCAAAGATATTTGAACTGACGTTTCAAGCGGAGGCCCTTCGTCGGAGTGATATGTAAACATCTCAAATTCATTAATAATTCATGAGTAAAATACCAGGAAAATCACTACAGAGACGCGACTTGGATATCTGAGGAAGTAATTGCCTAAATTAAGCCAACTTTCAACACGAATTTCTCCTCAAATACTGATTCTTTTGAGGTGCAATATCATACACATTCGAAAGTCGTGTTTCATCAGATATCCAAACATCTCGAAATTTGTAAAGAAAACCTTGGCTATCGCCTCGGTTTTCTTCGTGTGTTGGTGTTTGGATACCCCGGTAAAACGCTCCTTCTCGTGTATGATATATTACGTAAAACCTATACATTGTCATTTTACGTTCCACTCCGACGAAGGGCCTGCGCTCGAACTGACATGCAGTTATAGACATAGTCACACAAACTGTAATTTTCGACGGTACCCTGACAATTTTATACAAATTTTTGTACCCCGTGACCAAGATGTTAAAGTAGCTACATTTTTGTAAAGAAAAGCCAGTGATCCTCGACACTCAGAAAAAACCTTGCAACGAAAGCTGTTATCAAACAAACAATGCATGTTCATTGTTGAATAATGTACACCATTCGTCTGTTCTTAGCGACAGTTTGTCTAGCATACAATTTACGGCAATGTGTTAATATTGTTTGCTTCTAATAAATCGTAGCACGATTGCTGTTTCAGTTGTAATAAAATGTTAATTCATGCTACAGTATCCTCTTCACTGTGAAATTGCCTGACTTCATTTTCGTGACTTGATTAAAGGACTTCTTCCTTATATGATTTACCCCTGTCTTCTACTGTATTTGCGTTTTCTTTGCTGTATCCTATTCGGCGTCTACTTTCAGAAGGTATTTGGACTTCTGGAAGACACCTTAATAAATCTCCAGAGGGATTTGTGTACAATGGCTAATCCTGTAATCTCCTTTCAACCCGACAGTGACTCAGATCCATTGCTGGATGCGACATTTGTGTACTCTGTTCCACTATGTAGTCTATCCCTATAAAATAGTTGCTTTGCAATCGGCCAAAAACAATTTGACAAATCCAACGGAAAATTAAAATAAATCACTTTTAGTAATAGAGTCGTTATGTAATGTTGTCCTCAAAACAAACCGCCACATTTAGAAAGTGGGAAAAGCAATGATCAGATCAAGTGCGTGAAATAAAATTTTGCCTTCGACGAATATCTCTGTCCGTTGGGTCATGGAAGTTTTTGAAACTCCACTACAAAGGTATGCTAGCTGTTAACGCATTTAAATCCACTGTAGTCAATAAATATACAAATAACTGGTTAATCTATCTGTAGTGACTGCAGTTTGGCAATGTTACAGGCTCAGATAACCTTGCTGCTCAAACTGTGGTGAGTAAAGGACTCTGAAAAACTCTAAGCTCCAAATAGGACTCTAATTCGCAACGTCCAGTTGGCATTCAGAGGGTTAGCATCCCGTCTGGAGCTTAGAGTTTTTCTCAGTCCTTGGATTATCACAGTTTGACAAGCAAGATTTTCTGAGCCTTGAAGTACACAAATAACCTACGCCGTAAAGAGTATGCCACTAACCAGACCGAAAGTCCCGAGATAGAAGCACACCATCACACATTCAATAAAAATCGTTGCATCCTCTGTTGTTAGGACTGCATGCTGTTGCGGGATTAGGTTTGATAGCCAAGCTAATGTTACACGCTGCCATTTTTCAGGCAACTTGTGTCACGAAATTTTTTTGTAAGTTGCACGAAGAATTTCAGCGCGTAACACCTCTTATGCAAGTCGTTTTTCAAAACTGCAAGTTGCACGAAAAAGTAGAATCGAGTTGTACTTTTTAAGTACAACTGCAAATTTTGACAAGTTGGCATGGTTTATCTAGCGTGCAACTTCAACAATTTTTCTTCGCGGTACAGGTTACATGAAAAACCACAGCGTGTAAAATTAGCTTTAAGGATACCATGGACTTGCCAAATTCTGCAATACGTTACGTAATATTCAAAATTCACAAGTTTATATGCATGAATATTTACGTAGGTCTGTGTTGATTTTAGAACAAGGCGAATTCCTTGAAGGGAACGTCTAGTAGTATCGTTGACGTTCCTCGTATTTAAAAGATCTCCTGTATATCTTAATTCCTTCACTATTACATCTCTCACTTCGACGACTAAAATAAAATCGTCTAGCGTTACGTTAAATAACAAAAGTTCCCTGTAGCAGGGAAGGAGTCAAACAGTTTCTCTTCACCAGACTGTTAATGAATTATTTACGCTGGTACTCTCCATTTTTTGAGGGTACTCACTTTAACACTCAAGTCTTTTTTATGGTCTGGGTCATTTTGAATCGTAATTGTTTGTGGTTCTACACGAAAAATTAAGGGAGATTCGATAACGACGACTACTACAACAGCAATAATTATGATGATTTGTTGTAAATGGTGGTTTTATAATGACTCGCTCAAATGTTAAAACGCCAGTTAAATGTCGAGAGAGAAATTAAGAAGTAGAAAAGTTAAAGGTTTTGATGCGTCTTGCTATTCAAACTGTAGAAAGCCAAATAGTCAGAAAAACTCTTAGCTCCTGAAGGGAATCGAACCTTGTTGGTGCTTGCCAGACGCTCTAACCATTGAACCAATAGAATTGAAATGGCAGACTGAGCAAGCTGGATTGCAAGTTGTATATTAGTCTTCGGAATTTGCAGTTTGATACTGACAGACTAAAACGCAAATGCAAATATCCGGAAACAAGCAATACACAGAAACATCTGAACGTTTACTGCTCTCATATACTCCCTCGCATCTTACGCCTTTGGGCTGTACAAACATAAATAGGGTTATTTGACCTGGAAAAAAATACCAGAAAACACTCAACTTTGCCCTTTGGCTTGACCAGTACATGGTATTTTTCGACGACGTGGACGTTCGTAAAGCTCGCTTACTCATTATTATTCATTCACATTATCACATCGTGGCTACGACATTGGACATACATGGAACAACTACCTTAGTTTACCCTCTGAATCTCTGTGGCTCAATAATTAGGGTATCTCACCCGGTCATTAGGAGACTGAGGTTTCGATCTCCATCTGGGGCTAAGAATACGTTTTTCTGAACTTAAGGTGCAATAATACAAGCAAGAAACCGCGGCAACTTGTCTCGCAACAACGTTGCGATCCAGGAATACTATAACGTTGCACGTATTACTACCTGCTTGTACAACTTGTCAAGCAACACTTTTCCATGTTAGAAAAGCGATTTCTGAGCCCGAAACTTCCACTTAGGCGGTACATATGACGAACCTGCACCCTAGCTCACCATCCGAGTCGTGGGAGCTCAATGGTAAGAGCGTCTCACCAGTCATCAAAAGGTTGCCGGTTCGATTCCCGTCTAGGGCTCCGAAATCGTTTTTCTGAGATAACGAGCTTGACGAACGTTCACTGGTCGTCTGACATTTAACAAGCTCCGTCATGAACCAATTTTGTATTCAGCATTGAGTATTTCAGTCATTATCATATCGTGACTTCCGCTTAGACAGTACATATGGCGAACCTGCACCCTAGCTCACCATATGAGTCGTCGTAGCTCAATGGTTAGAGCGTCTCACCGGTCATCAGAAGGTTGCCGGTTCGGTTCCCGTCTAGGGTTCAGAAATTGTTTTTTCTGAGATAACGATTTTTACAAACGTTCAATAGTAGTCTAACCCTATTTTGTCCACGATTACCAGTCCCCTGTGTATGATGAAAACTTTTGTTATGTTGACCCACTTCCTGTTCCAATTGTTCATTCAAACCAACTTTTTTTGAAATGTGCATCAAAAATTGAGTCAGAAAAGTGGTTTTTCGCGTGCGTTATATGTCATGGTTCGTCGCTGCGCAGTGAAAAACTGTGACATGAAGTTAATCAAAAGTTTTTGATTCATTTTTTCAATCTTCTCAGACAACAATGAGTTAATCTCCCACATGCACAACATTTGCACATAATATTCAGGTTGGCGTTTTTGCCATAGATATCCTCGTCATTCTTGTTTCAACGATAAGTCAAAGAAATCAGAAAACGATTTTCTATCTCACACTGAAACCACCCAAATGGCCATATGGTTCGTAATACTTTTCATGGATATAAAATAAAAACTTTTCAAATGTCACTGAAGCAGTTCGGTTTCACTAAAAGGACTCTCTAAAATCTCGCTGTATTTCTTTGAGTGGCTAAGGTACTCAAGGGGAAGCTATGATTTTACCTTAATATTTTAAAAGGTCTATCACCTTGGCTTCTAGCACTGAGAATTTCAAGCGAAAACCTCAAGCGTGATATTTTAAAATGTCCTGTAACCTAAAATAATTTGGTGTATTTAGTGTTAACGTAAATGGTTTGAAGTCGGGTTATACGGTTCATGTACATGTTCGAAGTTGATCGTCCAGGTTTGGTAGAAGACTCGTTATGTTGACTGACGTTTCGACTGCTTCAGCGGCGGTCATTTCCAGAGTAAATTAAGTGAAGTATTGGGCTCACTTGCGTACAAGAGGGTAAAGGATTGCACCCCCTTTTTTTGACGCCAAACTCGTTATAAACAGTTGTAATCCTGTTAAAACTTGAGTTTGTGAAAAAAGTACTAACGTTAAAAGTGTTTTAAACGTATTTGTACAAGGTTACCTCGTTGGTTCTCCCAGTTTGCCCATCAAAAATAATTTGAGGAGCAAAAACGACCCCCTTTCGAAAAATCTTGTGTCCTCTTAAAGATAACCGCTGCTTTCGTCGAAATGTCGCGCAGAATAACTAGTCTTCCTCAAGACTGCTCTAACCTCGACGATAAGCCTTCAAGACGTACAATTTTCTATTTGTTTCTGAACTTCTGACTGAGTTTTTACCATCGTCTAAATCATGATTTTCTTCCATCTTAGGGTAATTGAAACCGGTTTCATTCCAATCTCTGCCCTCGAGGATTCTTCAAGACCCTCGTCACCTGCTCCGTTTATTATCATAACTGATTACAATATTTCACCGTGGTCGGACGTTTCCGAAGAATACGCCATCAACGATGAAGATTTCATGGTTAGTATTGAAGGAATTTCTCGACTTAGAACGAAACGTTGGAACTATTAAATATTATTCCTTTATTCCTACATCTCAGTGGCTCTTATCAAAATATGCTAAGCTTTGATATTCATAGCTAGAAGGAATCTCTCATGTCATTCCTATAAAGCCGTACTTCTTGTGAAATAGTTCTCATGAATATCTTTCACGAGAAAATTTGCAAAATATACTGAATTGAAACTGTTTCAACTAGCCTAGCGAGAAGAATTTCTCCTGAGAAAAAGAGTAAGACTATGCTGAGCACGTCCCAAACCCACTTTGCCAGAAAATTACGGCATTTCGCAAAGTAGCTTGCCATATAACAGCGGGGAAATGGGGATGGAAAAGAATTAGAAGGATGTCAAATTACGAACCTGGATGGAGGCAGGGATACTATTGAAAGTTGAAATGTAAAGTACCGTTTCCGTCTTTCAACAGTTTCTTGAAAAAAAATGGGAGGATACACGTTTTACCCTCAAAAACTAAGTATTTGTAAATAAATATTTTTCCACAGAATGAAATGTGCATGGCATGACGAAATTTTGAAAGCATCGGATACTATTACTTAGGCAAGTCCTTCAGTCGTTTTTATAACAACGACGTCTCAAAATGGATTCCACTTACCGTTAACTAAATTTAATTTCAAAAAAAGTGTGGCTACCTACCTTCAACTTATTTTCCTAAGAACTTTCTTTCACGTGTGATCAATTTAATCCTTGACGAGTAAAGTCAATAAACAACGAAAGGCTATGTCGCAGCTTTCAACTATGAAAGCAGCATGTTAAAATCAGTAAGTTGCTATATGGAATCCGTGGCCAAGAAAGAGTTAACCCTTTCATGTGTACCCAACTGGGAGTTCTTCCCTTGACAAGTAAAATCGTCTTGCATTAGATAGAGTAAAATAATGAAAGAGGTAACGCAACAACAGCACAAATGAAAGGGTTATTAAGACAATTGTTGTGAAAAAACCACTTTTTTGTGACATCTCGATTTCTCGCACGCTGTCATCAGAATTAGGTTTGGATGAAGCTACAACCTACGTGGTCGTTGGACAATCATGGAACTTCGGTCAACTTTTTCACGTAAATATCCGGCTGGCTGGCTAACGAGTTAAAACACGGAGAGTTACCAGGGAATAGCAATCAAAATTGAGCTAAATTCATGGTAAACGAATTAGTACAATAAAAAATGCATGGCATTTATCATTATTTCGTGCCCGCAATATGCTGCGTCAAGTGTCGTCCTGTTCAATACTGCAATACTACAAAACCAGCACGTATTTCGTTGCATGGAAGAGCACTTAATGGGCCTGGCTATAACAATGAATAAAAAGCATTCTCAAAAAAGTTCTTTTCTAGATAAGGCACACATTTTAAGAATACCTGTCAGTTCTCTGGAATACGTAGTCCAAGCTTTGGAGAAGTCAAATGACCTCCGAATTGGACGAAGGCATCTCCTCTGAAGACTGAAGCAGATTCTGTGTGCTTCATACTCACATTGCCTGTTGTCTGTTCATGCACAGTTAGCATTAGCACACGATACTTAACATCGATCTCTGCGACAAATCTCCGCCTTTAAATCTTCGAAAGTTGAAAGGTTCTATATACATTCTTAAGTTAATGTTATACGCACTGTGATTTTCCATGCAGCTGGTGCACAAAGATTTACGGTTGTGTAACACCCCTCATTAAACTCGTTTTTCAAAACTGCAATTTGCACGAAAATGTACAATCAAGTTTTACTTTTCAAGGGCAACTGCAGCAAATTTTGAAAAGTTGCAGGCCGTCTACCCTTTTGTATAACTGCGACAACTTTTCTTCGTGACACAAATTGCTAGTAACATTAGCTTTAAGCCACCTTCACATGACAAACGAATGGTTGTGAACACGGGTTGGCAAACCCTCGTTTGTTTGTTTGTTCAACGTTTCCCGTTGTTTGCCAACTGTTGTTGCCAAGTTCACACACGGCAACTCGAAATTGGAAACTCGAGTTTGTCAACATTTTTTTGCCGTGTAAAGGCGACTTAAGGCAACTTTCTAATGCAACTGGTGAGCTTCCACTCCACGATCAGTCTGATAAAATGCTTCCGAGTAGTGTCTTCAAATTATTTTACTTCTAAAATTCAATATTAGTTTATTTACATGGTATTGATAACTTAGGTTTGGATGCACAATTTTAAATTTTATGAAAATCTCGAAGACAAAACTTTAAAATAGATTAAAAACTCTCTCTGCCAAGAACTCGAGGATAGAATTCTTTGTTTTCCGATAAATATCAAACTATTTACAAAGACAAGGCGTGCAGGCTAGGGGCCTAGCTAGATGGCGGACTGTCACTGTCGTACTGACTCAAAAGATACAAACTGTTCATGGCTCTGGGACCTGTTTCTACTTTCTCCTTTCGTTTAACTACCTTGCTAGAGTATTTCGTGACTTCGTCGTTGTTATTAAACCCATGTAGTGTACTATTCTTGTTCGTTTTGTATTTCGATGATGGGTCAGTTTTGCTGTGACCGTAGACTTTGTTACTTGGGCTAGACGAGTTAAAATATCTTTGAGATTTACTTACTGTTGGTGTTATAATCGGTGAGCCATTCTTTCTTTCCGTACCTTTGTCCAAAGATACCGTACGGTGGTAACTGTTAACTGAAGGACTCGTCACTCTGATAATGTTATACGGACTACAGCAAGATGCCGTGGAAGTAACATCTCTGCTCTGAAGAAGACTACTTGGTGAATGAGACAGCGAAGTAGCTGTGTCTTTCAAACAGTTCGTTCCCATAGCTAACGAAGAGATTTTCTGTTGAAATTCGTCGGTTGGTTTAGAGTAGTGACCAATGTGAGAAGCTTTCCCAGGAACGAAAACATTGGTTCCACAAGAAAGGTTCATCAGATGAGAGTTCGTCACACTTGCAGTATATCCAGGCAAGGTTGAGACAGCGGTAGACTTGACAGACAAGTTAGGACTGGGCTGGACCTGTGGAAGAATAACTTTTGCACCAGATTGGACAGATTTACTGGTTTCAGAAGTCTCTTGTATTCCATTAACTACGACTGGCCCCTGTGTATCGCAGGGAACACTCTGAGAAGTAACAGGAGAATCTCGACCAAATCTGTTAGGCATTTTTGCAGCGCTACACTTCACTTGACTGCCGGTTGTTGGTCTTCTGTCTCCTTCAAAGCCCATCAATTGAGAGCCATTCAAGGAGTTTGGCCATCCGGTTGTATTTGAAGGTATCTCACAGCTACTGTCGGATTTCTTGCAATTTTCTGAAGAACTTCTACCCTTTCTGGCACCAGATGTGGAATCATTGTTTGTGGCTTGTGAACTAGATGTGTTTGGTGATTGTGATTTATCAGCTATCCCAGTTAGATGAGCAATAGTAAAATTTGATGGTTTGGTTTTCACTTCCTTAAGTGTTGACAACTGCTGCTTAGGCAACTTGTCTGTGATTGTAGAATCCTCACTGAGAAGTTGCTGAATCTTTTGAAAGTTCTCAGAAGATTGAACAGGTTGGACAGACCCAAGCTCCTGAGGCCGAGATACCAATGTTGCTTGGCTATAGGTGTTCTGAGTAAATAATGATGGTAACACACTTTGTACCCTTGAAACATGGTTCTGAGGTTGAGAGGGTGGGCTTTTTGGTTTGGTGATTTGATGATTTGTATTTGAGAAGTTTTGAAAAGCAAAAGCTAAAAGCTGATCTGGTTCTATGTTACTAGTAGTGCATGATTTTGAAGAATCTTGGAGTGATGATGGTACATGAGGGGTATGTTGGTAGGGATTAAACACAGCTGGTTCCATCAAAGGTAATTTGGTATCTCTTTTCGCTACAACTGCAAACTTCTCATCAAGAAATTTTGACATTTCTTGTAGATGGTTAACTTTTGCAGAAAAATTACCTTGACCTGCACCTGAAAGTTGCAAAACATCCACTTCCATATCTTGCTCAAAACCATGCTGGTATTCAGCCATGGTTGACAATCTTACTTTCTTGTATCTGTTTTCATTTGACTCAAGCTGGTCTGTTTCAGCTTGTATAAGCTTGATCTGGTCCAACAGTTTTCTCTTCCTTCTCGACTGCCCAAAAATTTCACTACCCAAACTCTTCTGAAGGTTCTCAGAACCACAAAGATCACTCAAAAGAACATCTATTTCAGTTTGGCTACACATATCCTTAAAGTCCAGTACCTCCTGCTTGCCTGGACTGCAGGAATTCTCCAAAACAAACACTTCCTTCTTCACCTTGTTATAATGCTCAACCAGTGCCATTTGGTCCTCAACAAGTTCATGGAATTTCAAAAATGTTTTTGCAGGTTTTGATGGATCAAGGCCAATGGACTCCATCTTGTCCCACAAGAGTACTTTCCCTTCCTGTTGGAGGCCATAAATCTGATAATTTAATTCTTCCAGCTGAGCATTGAGTAGTTGTTGTTTAATCTGCTGCTCTTCAATTTCCTGCTTAATAGAATTGCAATATTCTTGAGATGCCATATGCTGCCAGAATAATGTATACTGCTGTTTCAAGGTTTCCATGAATTTGTCCAGCCCAGGTGGTTTTGTTCCATTAAAAGGCTGGTTTTTCCTTGAATTACTGAGAGCCGATCTGGTAGCTTGTTCCAAGGCAGACACAGCTAAACTGCTCTTTGAGATTGGCTTTGAACCCCTCAGTTGTTCTCTGTTGCCTTTTAATTTACTCTTATTCTTGTTGCGTGCTTGATACTTGCGTCTGACTTTTTCTGCTGCATCTGACTTTGGACATCTACCCTTTTCGTTTGCTCTTTTCCTTTTCTTTTTCTTAGCAGATTTTACTTTTGCAGGGGGATCCTCTTTTCTGTCATCTTTTGCTGTCTCCTGCTTGTGTTGTTCAATCAAGGCTATGAGATCATTCCACTGATGTCTGGTTGTCATCCCAAAAGCAATATCATCCAGTTCATCAAGTTTACCAACCCAGCTGCCTTCAGAATCTTCAATGCTTACCGAATCCTCCTTGCCAGCTTCTTTCTTTTTCTTAACACTGGAAAAATACTCCTCTAATACAGTGCTATCAACCATGTGCAAATAATAGGATACTGGGTTACCAGTCCAGGAAACCGAACCAGGCATTGTAGCTAGTTCAGCAATTCTAAGAATGGCCCCAATATCTGATAAATTTCGACTAGTCAGACGAAAATTCAATGGACAGTATGGTTTGGATGAAATAATCCTGGTGCCATCGTCGAGGGACATAAACCTCTGTTTTAATTTGTGGTCGACAGTCGGACCAAAGGCAAAATTGTTTACAAATATCACAGACGCTTCGTTAATCTTCGCTCGATTCACATCATCGAGGAAATCACCTTTCTGGAGCTTATAAGGGCTGTATATCTTACCGTGCCACTTCATCCAACTTCTAAATTGTTTGTCCATTTCTACAGCATAGTCGGCCGGGATGTCGGCTTTCTCGATTCCATAACATTCTTTGACGTTTGTCGAAGCAGCAACTTGAAGCACAACTTGGCCGACGCCACTGCCAAGATCGAGAAAAACTTCATCTGATTGGAATGGAATGGCTTTCACCATTTGCGCGACGAGTTCGAACGACGTTTCGCCGTAAACTTCCGGCGAGAATGGCTCGTACATATTCAGTTTATCAGGCTCCTTCACCGAATGGTTGTACACTTTGGACAATATGTGTCGAAGCAAGTCCTCCGAAGGTCGTCTATTGATGCACTGTGGTGGGGCTCTTCCCCGCCATAGTTTAACAATGCTATCCACGGCTCTGTTGTAACGTTCACACAACTTGGACATACTCTCGAACGATCGAGGATCGTAGTCGTTTAACACATGAGTTTCTATAGCGATTTGTAACTCGGGAAAATCGACACCAACCCAGCGAATTGTTTCGATAATTTCTTGAGCTTCATCGCGTCCATGTGTGTGCTGTAGCGGCCAAGTATATGCTATGGCATCAGCTCCAGCGGGACTATGAATCCGAAGGACTTGTGGCATTTTTTCCACTGTGTTATTTCACCGACATGTCTGCAATAAATGGCTTTTCTATAGAAATTTCGTGGCGAGGCGCCACATTCCAAGCGTGAAATCCAACACGCTATTAAACAAGCATGTCGGGTCCAGGCCTCTAGGCGACATCGCTCGGTTATTAAGATAACATCCACGAATACATCCACGCAAATCAGCACCTCCGACAGTCAACACCAGTGAAAGAAATACCAGAACCATGGTTGAAAGTTAAACCAGGGCCGTAGCAACCGGCGGGCTGCAGTCTCTGGCTGGACGGGAGTGCAGAAGGTAATTTCATAAGTTTCTGGTTGAACGAAAATGCTGGAAAGAGCATTTCAGAGACCTTACATTTTCAAACTTTTCAGGGATAACATAACCCTCCCCCAAAAGGTTCGTGACAGCCCCCTAATCCAAAAAAGCTCCCTACGGCACTGTGAACAAAATTCAAAAAAGGTATATGCCACATGTTATTTTGCCGTATGATACAGTAGCGAAAAACAAGTTATTAATTATCATACGCAAATTGAAATTACAAAAGAAACCTGCAAAGAAATGGTTTATTCGGGATGGGAATAACTCTTCGTTAAAAACTTGTCAAATTGCCCAACCATGCGAAGTTCCGAAAAGGAAGAGGACTATTTTACAGGAAAAACGTTCCGGACTCGCCCCATTCCAAATCGCTTTCCCCGAAGGTACGAAGGCTCTGGAAACTAGGTTTATCGGTGTTGACAAACACATTTTTGCATGTCACATTTCATATCGTAATCGTTTCTAAATTACTAGAGAATGACATTAAAATGCCAGAGAAGGTAGGTGTGTTAGTGACTTTTTACTTAAGTAAATTCTTTGTCGTTAAATCCTGTTACTAAGCAGGGAGCAAGTGGTTTTGTTTGGGTGGCGCGCGATTTTAAAATATTCTTGCCCGCCATGAAAGACGTTTTGTTTAACCTTTGTTAAGTTGAAAAAGTGTGGGTGACAAAAGGCACTTAAGTGCGTGACTGTTATAAACGATACGTAAAACCTTGTACGACTTTAAAACAGTTGTTAAAAGAGGGTAGTCTTGACGTGTGGGTTTTGTAAAGAAATGATTTAAAGCCTCAAGGTCAATTAAAATGAACAACAGGTGATTCATCATTTCCTGACCGGTTCATCACGGTTCGTTTGATAACAAGGGTTGTATCAACTCTGGCCCTGCACAACATTACGAAGATTTCTATCTTTGTTTTTAGGGAAATATTACAACGTCACGAAAACATTAAGGGTTTCGTACCGGTCGTCAGGCAACTCGTTCAGTCTCAACTCTCTTTGCCAAAAAAGACCAAAATCGATGACCAAATTTAAAAGATAAAATGTAATTACCCAAGAACATTCTAAAAGCTTTCGTGAGTTAGGGAAGTCTTGAGAATTCATCATGTAAAGTGATAGTACTGGTATTGGCAAATGAATTATTGAATATTGGCCTGTGTAATATTGATGAGAGCATGATGTGCCAATCCTAAGAAAAATTTGAAAGTAATTGTAAAGGGCCAATTATGTGCAAGACTTTCAACCAAGCAAAATTTTAAAACTCAGCCCAAGGTGAAATTTAAAGATAATTTAAAGGGATTTCTTAGTGACACCTTGCTGACATTTCTGCCAGGCTAACTGGGGTGAAATTCTTGATGAAGAAAGCGACAAGAAAATGCTGCAGGTGTTCTAGTCTTATCTAGTCTTGTCATGACTTCAAGATTTTGGAGCCTCATTTCAGAATCTTGTATGGCTCATAACCTTGTTAATCACCAGGAAGTTCTCCTTCTAGCCTGCCAGCAGGCTCTTCTGAAAATCATTTGTATACTTGTTATTTTGATATTAAAAAATGTTATAATATGTAAACCTATAAAGACTGGCAATGTTACTAGGATAGAAAAAACAAAAACACAGAAGGCAAATGTTTATATACAATGCTTTTTTGAGTTTATATGGTATCTTTTCTTCTCGCAAATGGTTTCAGATGAGACTGATACCTTGGTGTAGTGATAACTACTTTAATGAATAGATCTTTGTTAAAGATTCTGAATAGAATAATTCAAAATGTATAATTATGTACGACTTGATGTTATGAAAATGTAGTAGCTTGGTTGTTATATGATGTTTATTATACGCATGCTCAAGCTATTCTACTCAGAAAAACTTTCTGAGTCCCTGACGGGAATTGAACCTGTAACCTTCTGATCACTGGTGAGATGCTCTAACCATTGAGCTACACAGACTCAGATGGTGAGCATAGGTTA
>JBAHVQ010000078.1:6505-20466 GCA_036872915.1 Nanipora kamurai
TTTAATCAGAAAACTGCGCGTAGCCAGAATCGAACCCTAGTCACAGAGGTGAGAGACACGTGCACTACCACTGTGCCGCCAACACTTCTCGGGAAAATATTTTTGCTCCACGGACCTCCCAAAGACAATCTTTAGAATCGTATAATTCGAAAAGTTTTCGAGGAATGCGAAAGACGACCTCACTGACAACTTATTTCTGGGTCCTTTCGTTGCCATATATCCTGCAACACCTCCAGCAAAAAATCCTGTATACGGCCATGGAAGTGCTTTGAGATACAGTGTGCTCACTCGAGTTATGAATGCAGACGGAAAGTAAGAAAAGCACGAAGAAAGCGTAAGATTTGCTGGAGACGTTAGCTCAAGCTTTCTGAGTAATGAAAAAGGAAATTTCGATCCGGTAAACTAAATAAATGTCTTACCCTCTGTTCTTTTTCAATTAACATCTGTTCCTTCTGTTGAAGCTGGCGTTTCATCCCCGCTAACTGCCAACAGAGAGATTAAAGAACGGTCAGCACGTTCTTAGTCACATAATCTCAGAAATTTAAAAAAAAAGATCTTTTCTCTGATCTTATTATATTGTGTCACGACACGAACTGGAAGCTCCAGGTTTACTGTTTACATAACCCAACGTTAGAAATATCTCGTCAGATACATCACGATGAAATGATATACTGCTAGCTGGTGCACCCCAAGCAACATAACAAACCAAGAGCAGTTAAGATAAAGATTTTACACTGATGCTAATTCATCTCAAAAACTCCTACAACTGAATGAGTAAAATGATAATAAAGGCTAGGAAACTGCACTGTACACTGTACCTCCTCTCGTAGTTTAGTCAGTTCTGTCACGTGGTCACTGGTTATACGGTCAGATGCATTCTCACTAAAAAACGAAGAAATATTTCAAACAACGACTAATGAAATTTCTCAGATTTTTAAATCAAAATTACATGCACATTAGCCATGGGTAATGATATTCAACTTTTCAACAAGACAGTTGTCCTTTAGGCAAAAAAAGAAACTACAAGGTACGTGAATTTTCTGTAGGACTATCTTTATTACACTTTAATTTTAAAATCAATACTAAAATCAGAGACGTATTCATTTTTCCGATGTCAAAGCGCACGGCTTATTGGATCGGGCGGGAATGCCCTCCCCAGATCCAAACATCGCCCGATTTCCTATCAACTCGGCAAGTAACGAGGAAACAACCGGAAAGTGCTATCTCAATAACCTCGTCGGAGACTCAAACAACATGATACACAATCAAACTCCGAAACATATGCGTGAGTCAAGACGAGAACTTTTACAAAAGCACGAAGGAGATAGGATTTCGAAATAAATCACAGTTATTACATCAACAAGTCTTTCCAACTTTGGAGTGTTGGTGGCACAGTGTTCGTTCTCGTATCTCTCACCTCTGTAACTAGGGTTTTATTCCGAGTTCTTATAATTGTATTATTAAAGTTACCTTAGGTCTTCTGGAGTCAAGAGTGTTGTCTATTTTGGCCCCACCATGCATCGTAGTTTTTCTCTGGGTACTCCGGTTTCCAAAATGCGCCGCACTTACAGTAATAGTAACGCATCGTTCTGGGTAGACGGAAAACAAGTACCATATTTACGTGCAAAAGCAACACTGGCTAGATATTTTTTACCTGCTGTGTGAAGTGTAAAACTGTTTTAATGGATTATCAGCAACTGGAGTGCTGCGTTCTTCCGTTTTCGATGTCTTCGCTTCTCGAGGACCATTTTTATGCTTAGACGATGAAGAATCCGAATGTTTCCTCTTGTTGGCTTTCTTGTTTCTATGTTGTAAACGTTTATAAGACATGGTGCAAAGAAGGCATAAAAGCTTTCCATTCACCTGTGAAAAAGAACCAAACACTTAGCTAATAGGTATCGTGTATTATGCAGTCGACCAAGGTACAACCACGGGCTAGTGAGGTTCTGTACAGTAAAATACTGCATAACCATTGAAGGAGCAAGGTTCTATGTTATAGCATGGAAAGACAAAGTCACCTTTTTCAGGACTTCATCGGGCTTTCTAAAAGCACATGTCAGTTTACACTGCTCGCACAGAACTGGGGGGCCATATTTCTTCTCTGAGTTCTTGCACCTGAAACATAAAATAAGAAAAAACTTTCAAGGGGCAGCATTTCAGGGGTCATTGGCAGGTGTACTTTTCCATTGGTACATGTATAATACCACTACATATTAAGAATGTGAACTTTTAAAAACCATCCATTGCTAGTTGGAGGTTGGGATTGATTCATGGACATATTGTAGGCTCAAGAGTTACAGGTGAAAGTGCATGATTCTGGCACTGAAAGACTTACTTTCACTAAATTCAGACTCCATTTCATATAGCTGAGCATAAATGCCAAACATTCCTTGAATATACTGTTCACTTCAAAGGCATTTCCAACTCAATAAAATGCGTAACTTGTGCCCCAGCTCTCAACAACAGCCTTTGTGGCCGAGTTGGCAAAGAACTGTACAAGATTTGCCAAGTTGGGCTTTGTTATAAATTTGCAAACCATCCTGAGGAAACAGTGTCTGATAGCCTGCAATTCAACTGTGAAGTCTACTTGGTACTGACTCTTGCAACTTGCAGTAGTTACAGCTCTCAGCTGTCACTGTACTAGCATGTTATTGCAGGTATATGTGCATATTATTACCATAGTCCCTTTCCTCACCTATTGCAATGTGGTCCTCCAAATGCTGCTCGAAGATTGCAGTACTGACAACACTTTGGCTATGGAACAAGAAATTAATTAAAGAAAAACAGATACAGTAGAAATTAGCAACAAGACATCTTCATCTTAATGTTAAGAGAGAAAAAATCAAGCTGTTGTATATTGAAAACAAGGGGTTTTGTTTGAGCAAACTGAATTTACCTGACCAAGGATAGCCAAGGAACTTTCACACTTGGAACATACTGGATTCTTATCTTTTTTTCTGTCAGCAAAGGAAGGTATTCATTAAAAATAACAGAGTGCACCCCGGTAGGAAACACCATGTTATTATATTGGTGAAATGCAAACTTCTCTGTAGTAGTCAAGTAGTAGTGAGGCAAAGTGTTACTTAACCAAAGCACAAAATAACAGTCTGTGACTCGTAGAAATCAACATATTTACCCATCACAGGGATGAGCCTTTAAAGTTAAAGAATTAAGATTAGGCTAAAGAATAATTTTCTGTAATAATTAAAAATTATTCATGTAAATAACCAGGAAACACTTTAAAAAGTGGAAAAAACCTTTACAAATTATGAACACATTTTAGATTTTCAACAAAGTAGCTGACAAAAAGTCAATGATTTCAAACTAAATACATGATATTGCCAGCTCTATATGTACTAGTTAATGGGCCAAAAAACTACTTATTAATTTTTGTGCCCTGCATGAAGTAGATGAAATGATTTTTGAGGCAATATGCACTTGGTATGCCAGTACACATACTATCAGTGGCTTGAACTGTGCTTGAAGGATTATAATCAAAAACTTACAGTAGAGTCAACCACAAAAATCAGCAACTACTGAATGCAGCTTACAAAGACTCCATGGTAATAATTTGAACAGAGCGTTACTTAATCCTTACTGTAATCTTCCAGCTGATTTAAAATTGCTATAAACAGTTGTGTATTGCAGGAAGAGATTGGAGATGAAGTAATCCCTACTTCAACAAACAGAAAGAGAGGTTGATTCCCCTCAAGATTCTACATTGACTTAAAATTACAATTCAATTTTATACTCCCGATATAATATACTATTACTCAAGAATGACATTATCATTTAGTTTATTAAAAATGGACCAGTCCAGATATTACTAGTAAAGAGAGAGCACTCCTTATTTAGCAGTTACCTAACAATGTTCTCTCATTCTCCGAAATTGAGCTTCATTCTTACAATCTAAAGGATGTAGTTTCTTGTTGTAACTACCTAGGGTAATTGTCAAGAAATTATTCATGTACAGCAATTATGATTTTTTTTTTGTCGTAGTAAGGATTCCTTATAGTATATCTTTAACTGTTTAATAGACAGCATTCATACATTTGATAAGCAAAATTGCCTGGTCTTTGCCAGAGTAAAATATTGTAAAGCTTGCTCTTGCCTCTTAATGTGTTAAGAAGATACTTTTTACTCCTTTAACTGGCAAGGCTCATCCCTTTGACCAGTAAAATTGTCTGGCTAACACCAGAATAAAATACTAAAGTACTCTTGCCCCTTACTGAGCTAATTACTGTAAATAGACAGCACATGTATATGCTATAAGGTAATTGACTGACAAAGAAATACAAAACATACTTGAGTAAATGAAACTCCATTCGACAGTAGATGCAGGAAACCATAGGATGAGCATGACGACAACTCTTTGCAAAAAATCAGAAATGATCAGTTAATTTGATTAGCTGGGGCTGCTTATACAGTTATGGAATTTATGCAATTAAGATTTCATTATGGTAATTTCTCAGTTTTTTGTTTCTGTGAAATATCAGAGACTGAGTTGACTTGAAGATTGGCAAACTGATTCAGGGGGTCTTACAAAGTATTAACAACAAAAAACTCCTAACCACACACAGTTAAATCTTTTAATCAATGATTCTAAGCCTGAGCTAGACATATGTGGTGCAAAAAAAAGACCAACAAAAAACAGTAATATTAAGCAATGCATTCAATATCAGGCATGCAATCGCAGGTACATGTGCCCACACAAGCAATCAATTCTCTACGTACAAATGTTATTATGAATCTTCAGTTGATTAATCCATGTAAATTTACATTATTATTAACAATATAAATTTTTATTTGATCTGTTTGTTTCCTGTAAAAAGGTTTATATATGTCCTGAGATCATTTTCCATGGTAATCAGCAATGAGCAACTACATTAGTGCTACAAAAAAGTATTACACAACCAGAATGATTTAGGTGTGCAATTTGCTGCATGCCCATCAATACTGCTTATTGAGAGCAATGAACCAAATGTCATAGATATATATATAATTTCCTTATTAATCTTTTTTGTTTGGCCTGTACAGTTTAACTTAGGTTTTTACACAAACTTCACTCTTTCGTTGCTTGGTCTGTAGAAAAAGCTTCAGCAAATACTTTGCCATACAAACTGCAAGCTCAGTTAATAAGTAATCAAATACAGTGGTTAAATGTTACTGCCTGAAAGGCTGAATGGTATAGTATTACAGGTAGCTTAGAGGTGGATAACCTGAAAGCAGTTATCCAGACTTTGCACTGTTGAAATTGGTAGGATTTCTAGTGTATGGACGTAAATCGGTGCGTCGGAAAAATTCCGTGAACCAATTCAAGTCAGGTTGAAATCTGGGATTATCAACTAAAGACAATTCTAACTAAAATCTCAAATTGTCATCTTTCTTTTATAGATTTTGTTCACTTTCTCCACCAGTTTTATGAGTAAATGAGGCTTCTGATGGACATTTCATACAGAAAATTACCAAATCAATGAACTCAACGACAAGAAATACAGTAAGCAGGCCTGCAAGTGAGGTTTAAATATCTGTGGGGATTTTTTTAAGGTGACAGTTCAACCGGTCCTGGTTTTTAACATCACATTCACGATTTCAAAATAATTAAACCCCCATGTAGGAGACGATTTTCCCGTAGCTGTGTTGGACATTTTACAGACTCTCTTTAGATGTTTTAAAGTTAAAACTGCCGATCGCAGAAATTAGAGAGATCTGTCAGGTACATGTACCTGCTTGCATGAACGCCGTAAACAATAACTTAGCCCAACCTACTCTACGATCTCGAATAGAAAAAACTCAAATCACGTCAACGATCTTAAACAGCTTGCAAGAAACAACCCTTTCTAATTCGGAAGACGATTTAAGTGTGCTATTTGGATTCTGCTTACCTTACAAAGGTGCTCACTTCTCGAAAGCTCTTCGAAGGCAAACCGGCCATGACATTTGGAGCACGCAAATAATCCCTCTGCCTTTTCGGTCATTTCATGGATTCGATTGCTCAAAGATACTCACAGTTCTGAATCTTTTCCTAAAAATCCCGGCCTCTTTCGCCTTCGGAGAAGTCTTGGGTGAAATCAACAGTTGTATGCTTCGATGTCTTGCTGTCAGCGATAAAATTCAAGTTCACTTTGTTCATTCAAGTAAATCAATACAAGGGACTGGAACTAGATGCCAACTGCCGCCAAAAGCTCGTAACCAAGTGTTACAGTCATTCTTTCAACGAAATTTCCTTTTCCAAGAAAATCTAACCTTCCTTTTGACACAGGCTCTTGTCACAAGACAAGGACATTACTTATGAGCTAAGCTGATATCTTTATATTTTTACTCTCTTTCACTACGATTGATACAAAAAATATGTGTAAACAACCTCATTCCGAGTCTTCCTGCTATAAAATACTAAATCGGTCAGGAACAGTGAACTCTAAAGTAACTGGAACGATAACGTCTGATTGAATTCTGAAGCCAACCATGGACGGGGCTCATTGGTCAGGTAACGACCTTGGCAAAAATTTAAAATGCCAAACTCGCAAGCCACCCCCCTGAAAAATGTCTGATTCTATGGATCATACTCAACCATTAAAATTGGGCTCTTTGTGATCGATGTGTTAGCTTTTGGTGACTGTAGTACAGCCTCAATAATATTTTTTGAAAATTTTTGGAAATCACATGTTACACAAATAAACCAACTTATTCACTTCACCATTTTCCGTTGATTTTTTTGTCTTCCATCAGAAACCATCTTTGGAAGTGTTTTTTTTTAATCATTCCTTCCCCTTCATTCTTAAAAAGTGACAATGCTGAAAGAAAAGAAACATATTTGGGTTCTTTGCCCAGAAAATCACTGTTGACTGACTCCAAAGTATGCAAATCTATGGTAGACCACAGTATGAGTGATAAACTTGGCCTTGAATGTATTATAAGATCCAGTGATTTAGACATTTTTCTCTTATAATTTATTACAAAAAAACATCTTCACATAAAGAAATTACCAAAGTCATTGTAAAATACAAGATCTTCAAGGTTTGTCATGAGTCAACAATGACCACACAGAAAAAAAGAATTTGGTCTATCTATTTTCTAAACACAAATAATTCTCAAGTCTTCAAACTGTAAAGTATGAGATTCAGTTTACTGGTAACATTAGCCTAGAGCATATTATCTCCTGACAATTAGCAAAAACAACCAAATTTGCTTAATATAAAACCAAACAACTTTTAGTCTGTTTTGAAGAAAAATCTGTTTTTCAGCTAAAGGTTTAAAGTGTAACATTTGCTCTACAAAATACTCTATCTAGGATTTTTTCAAATTAATACATGCATGTATAGCTTTAGCAAAGAATAAAGATAAGAGCTCAGCTCAAAATCATTATATGCATAGCCATAAAAAAACACAACTTGAAATATATTTAAGAGAATGCATTTACTGATGTTTCATTGCAATGTACAACAAAACTTATTCTTTTAAATATATTACCAGTTTATTCTACACCTATGCTTTCCACCTGGAAAATCTATTACCACAATATATATGCACAACTTCTTGAGAACATCATCAGAAAGTTTCATCAAACAAAATCATGATTTAAAAATAGGTTTAACTTTATTTGGTTAGAATTATTTCAGTTAAACAAAGCTTATCTACATGCTTCCATCCCTCAGGTACCAGTAATCTTTTGATTAATAGTTTTTACATGGAGTACCACAACAAAGCCCTTTTATAAGTAACACAAGTCATCCTTTTTTTCCTTACAACCTTAATCTATTAAAATGGCTTACTTACAAATTCCTTATCTAGAATAAAATAGTACGACAGTCTCATGGGCTTTTTAGATTGCCAGGCCGAAGACACTCACAATACAATACATCGTCTTGTTTTCCCATCTCACTGTGCAACTACCTGAAATACAAGAAATGAAATCATGGTAAGAATTGTACATGCTGGTTAGCACCATGAACTGGGTTGGTCAAGAAGGCAACATAGTGCCACCAAGACCAAATTTCAGGGTTCTTGGATGGTTGCACAGCACAGGGTTTTTATCAGACCTGTCAGTGTTTTTTTCTGCATTTGATCTTTCAATGACATCTTTTAACTGTGTAACCATTCACTGACTTGTTCAGTTTGAATTATGAATATGAAATTAAAGTGAAATAACAACTAAACTAGATAACAGGGGAAAGGGAAAAGTTATTAACTTTTTAAGAAAACATATTATTACAGTAAATACTTTTCTTTTGACATAACACATAAAATGTTCTTGATTAATGATTTGTTTTCAGAGTCCAAGCATGATTTTTGGTTTAAAGTTATGCTTGGTTCAAATTTTCTGTATGTTAAGTGATTTGTAAGGATTCCCTGCCTCCCCAGTGTTACAATTGTCAGTGTATGCTGTTTGTGGAGGTAAGGGCATAGTTTCATGTGCAATCTGGAAAAAACACTCTTGAGTGAATTTTTCCAAGACCATAAATTAATAAAATAATATACATGAAAAAGTTAAGCAGGAAGTGACATACAGTACTGGGCCCAGTTGTTCAAAGGATGATTACTGCTAATCCTGGATTAAAATCCAATTGGCACTTTTGCTTGGCGTGTTCTGCTAAGTGATTTAAGTTCAAACTTTCGAGGAGAACTCCTTTCTGTATTTATATGATATCCAAACAAGAAAGTTTAAAAATCCTCTCCTAGATTAGGAGTATTTCATCCACAAAGTTTTCAGTAATCCTGGATTAACCTAATTATCCTTCAAACAACCAGGCCCTGTAATGCATGCAAGTAATGAAAACTACCACTGGAGAAAATGAACTGAAAAACCTCACTCGCTGTTTTAAACACAATTTCTCCAAATTTTTTTTGATTTGATTTATTTCCCCTGAGTTAGATTTTTCAACTGAGAGGTTTTGAGTCCTAAGAAACTTTATCACTCAATTACTTTCTTTTTTATACCATGTTGCACTGCTCTCTGCCAATCACTTTATCAGAATGAAGTCATTTTTTCACATACATATATTTAATACCAGTAAAAGGACTATTCTTCATTTAACAATAAAATATCGGTGGTTTGATTGCCATCTGATAACATTTTAATTCCTTCACTGCCACGTCCCTCCCTTTGACTAGTAAAACTGTTGGGCATTAGCCAGACACAAAAATCATAACAGTCTGCTGTGGCAGGTAAGGAGTCCATCCCAATCATAATGACCATATCAATTCAGATTTTCTTACCATCAGTGGCATTGTCCCAATAACAAGAGCTTGCTGTGTGCAGTCCAGCACCATTTTTCTGCATGATCACACAAGTGACTATCGTGAAAAAAAACAGATTCTAATAAGGCTATCAAGTACCCTATTTGATTATCAGACATAGTTTTGGGAACGGTAGTTTTGTAAGCTACATTCAAAACTTTTTAACCCAGAGTAGCTAAAACCATGTGTGATTATTTTGTATCACTTGTTATCATGGGAACCCTGCTTTAAATTTTTAATGTCAAATTTTATGAAATTGCTGAAAACTCATGGAGGTTTTTTGTCATGACTGGAAAGCTCACAAGGCAAACCCGTGCCAGCAAAAAAACACTTGAATGCAATAGTACATTGTGGCAAGTAACCAAACCACTTTGTATCACAGTATACCTCCTATTAATATGTTTTGCCATTCCACAAAATACCTCATCTACATAAATAATAATTATCTTTGAATGGACAAAATCCATGTCTTAAGTATGTTATAAGACAAGGATTTCTGATTATTCTCCTGGCTGCATTGGAAATCTGTTCATGTATTGGGTGTTACAACAGTAAAAGCTAATGAGGAATACAATATAGCAGATGCTACTGGTTCTTGTATAACCACAACAGGAAAACCATAAATTCTCACGGCTCAACATTTAATAGTACAGACTAAATAGAAAGTAAAATTTGTCTTTTGATCTAAGGTTCAGTCAACCAATAATTTGCTGAATGCTGAACTCAAATTTAGTTCATCAGGGAGCTTGGTATATATCAGATACCTAGAAAACATTTGTAAAGCTCCTTATCTCAGAAAAAACTATTTCTGAGCCCTAGATGAGAATCAAACCCACGACCTTCTGATGACCAGTGACAACCTTCAGTACTTCAATAATTATTATGTCGTGATTTTCACTTAGGCAGCACCCATGACAAACCTGCATATTAGCTCACCATCTAAGTTCTTGGTAGCTCAATGGTTAGAGTGTCTCACCAGTCATCAGAAGGTTGTGGGTTTGATTCCCGTCTAGGGCTCGGAAATCATTTTTCTGAGATAACGAGATTGACAAACATTTACTAGTCATCCAACCAATTATTTGTTTTAAAAGTTTAATCACACAGTCATTGTGATGCACACAAACTAACTTGTTCCAAGCTACAGTACCAAGTGATGGTGTCAATTGCGTCTGCTGAAGGTCAGTTGACCCCAGGAACTTTGGCAGATTTTCATTCTAGAAAAGATCCAGGGCACCCCCACAGAGGATATTTGGGCTGTCCAAAGGGGAGAGGGTAAGAATTACTTCAGATTTAATTCAATTGTTCAAGGACATCCGAAAAGGAAGGGAGGACCCAAATTTTATTTCCCCTACGGGGGAGGTGTGGACATTTTCTTGGGTGACCAAATTAACACAATAATTAAGAGACTAGGTTCATTTCTCTTTGATGAACTGGACTGGAGAATTATATATCACAATACCAAAGGAAGTTATCAATATAAAGGTTGTGTATAGTAAACTTGTAACTTTAGCCAGAGATCTTGTGCAACAGGTCTGTTTCAAAAATCCTGAATGCAATAGGAAATTGTAGTGGGCAATGTCCCAAATATAGCTTGCAGCAGTGCTCATGGTAGAAAATTTTCAATTTCTTTGTCTACAGGCTGTATCACGGACAACCCCTCGCTATGGCAGTTAGTTTTAAAAACAAAGCCAGTAGACTTTTAAAAATTTAGAAGTCCCCCTTCCCTACTAACAAAAAGGACAAGTGTCCACAAGAGACAGCTTGCACAAGAACTAATCTAAACAATCCGAGTCTTTAACCAAGGTAATCTTACCGATATACTTGAACGGCTTTCCTAATTTAGTCAACTGGTTTAAACATTGTTCAACCACATTCGAAGTCCACTGGTTCACTTTATTGTGTTGATAAGCATTTCCTCCAATTGCACCTTCAACAGACTGAGATAATAAAACGAGAAAAGCTATTTTAAATAGAAGAAAACGAACGCTTGCTGATGCAGACACTCGTATCCCCCAAATCAAAAGTTCGAAACCATTGCACTGTTTGTGCACATCCACTCTTGTACTGTGCAGCATTTAATACGAACTGTGAACGATTCAAATTCATAACAAGGTGATTGTCAAGCTTGGTTTTCTCTGGTAATCAATCATTACTACCATATGTTCAGTAAAATCCAAGTTAAAAGTAGAACAAAATATTCAAAGCGAAATCTTGATACCTCTTTGATGATGTTGCTGACTTCATCGACCACAAATGTCGTCTAAAGCAAAACAAATCTCAACTTAAGAACAACTGAAATGCAATGCTTGATTTTGTTTTTACAATTTATCCCCTCCTTTACCTCTTCAGCGGATTGAAATTCATCCATTTCTCCACACAAATGGGAAGATGAACTTGATCAACAAGTGAATTGTTGCTAGGAGGACACTGGAATTGCACGATGGGTAAATAGGTAGGATCTCTGCCTGTGACCTCCTGTAACCTCGTGTGACCTTTAGTGACCCCCTGAACCCCCTGAACCTCTTGTGACCTCTACAGACTGTGACGGGTCACTAAGACTGACATCTGTGTTTGGATTTGCAGTTTGATACTATTAAAGTCTTAGGAAATTTTGCTGGTCAAACAGTGGAACGCTACGGACTCCGAAAAGCTCTGGGTTGCGGGTTCGAGTCCCGTGTGGAGCTCAGACTTTTTTTCATTCCATGCCGTTTCACAAGTTTGATCAGCAAAATTTCCTAAGAGTTTAAGACTGACAGTGTTGAATATTTTCTCATCAGGCAACTTTTTGTTTTCAGAACTTGAAATGTTTAGGTTACTCAGAAAACGCTAAGGATTAGAGTAAGTATTTGGACTACGGCTCGAGTTAGGTTTAGGTGTACGTTTTGGGCGCGAAACATAAAGAAACAAATTTTTTCAAGATATCATTGTTTTTCGAGATTTGCTTTTTTCTTTACTCTATAAAGAAACAAGCGTCATTCTTATCACATGTGGACAAAAAAATCTTTATTCAACGCAACAAACATTGTGTTAGATAACGGTGTAACTGTTGAGAAAAGGAAAGAAGTTAAGTCGAATCTGATGCATCAGCTTTCCGTAGTATGCAAGGGTTTCATAAGCAGTCAAAGCGATTATGTTGGAGGGTAACGATAGAGAAGCCTGCTAAACCCGAAAGTAGCAAGCTTTGTTACTTTGGGAACTTTACAGTTATGACAACTGACCAAATTATTGCGTATCTGAACGATCTCCTAACATGGCCGGTCAGGTGGACAATCGGACAATGTTTTATATACGCTATGCTGGTTTGAAAAGTTTTGAGCGTGCATAGCTTACAAAACTGCCGTTCATGGTCCAACATTTCAACGCTCCTGTCTGGTTTCTAGGTGGTTTATTATCGAATGGCAATTTCTGTCTCATTAATAGATAACGTCATCATTGGTTCTCTAACGGTACGTTTAGACACTGCGATTGATTGGGCCGATTTCTGGTTTAGGTGCATGGTAATTAATAAAAAGCAGGCTAATTTGAGCCCAAGGAGCATTCTGTTGACTACTTCTCAACTTAACATGCACCAAAGCCAGAAATCGGCCCGATTTATCGCAGTGTGTGAACCCTGCTTGAGGATATAAATAGGGACCTCGTGCTCGGATCAATCACCACTGATGAATACACTCGACAGGAGTGTCAAAAAGTTGGATCATGAGCATTAGCTTTGTAAGCGACGTTCAAAGCTTTTCAAGCCAGAGTAGCGTAAAACCATGTCTGATTATTGTGTATCACTTACTGTAACTGGGAATCCCTGCTTTAAAACTTTAATGTCGACTTTTACGAAATAGCTTACAACTCATGGATGTTTTTTGTCGCGATTGGAACTCACGCAAGGTGAACCCGTTCCAGGAAAAACACTTAAATGCAAGAGTACATTTCAAGTAACCAAATCGCTTTGTATGACACTATATCCCCTATTAATACGCTCTGCCATTCCGCAAAATACATCGTCCGCGTAAATAATAATTATGTTTGAGTGGACAAAATGCAGTTTTAAAAATGTTATGCGAAAAGGATTTCAGAAATATTTAGGAATTCTTATTCGTAGTCCAGGAATGTTTTCCAAAGAATTATTCCCTTTGGCTTTGAAACTACGTGTTATGGCTAAATGCCAGCAAGAGAATAATTCGAGTGACCAAATGCTTTCGAATGTCGACTTGAACCCACAATCTCGTCGAAGTTATGACTGGTGAAGACTAGAGAGCCTCCCTTCCCAATCAAACTTTTTTGTTGGATCCTACGTCAGCAATCTGTCAGCAGCTCTTGCCAAGGTATTTTCTTTCGCTTAGAGAAAAATCCCTTGGTACGAGATGGTACGAGATTGTTCTTGCTGCAGTTTACTGGCTATTGACCAATTAAATAAATACCGCAATGCATCATTATACACTCGTAGCCTAAACTTGATTCTTTTGAATTCAACACATGTTGACGTGTTGTGCTGAGCTTTTGCGTTTTTCAATCGAATTCAAAAGAATGACGTTGAGGCTATGCGTTTCTACTGAGTACGATTTGGTATTTATGCAAATGGTCTATGAACGTGGCGGCCGATATGCGTGGGAATAAAAAGGACAAAAACTTCAAACTTTCCGATACGAGTAAACCTTCTGGTTATTGCCTATTCTGTGTGTTTACTTGCCAGAGTAAGTGCCAGAATGTCCAGGTGTAATACGACTCCCAAA
>JBAHVQ010000079.1:0-19016 GCA_036872915.1 Nanipora kamurai
TTGAGAAGTCATTCAAAGGCCTCGTAATCGGACTTGACCGGGTTTTCAAGTACTCTTTCTCGGCCTTTAAATATTACGTAAAACGTGGACGATAAAGTCTTCCATGTCATGTAAAAGTAAAGATGTTACCGTCCAAAATGCCAAAACGTTTAGTTGGCTAGACAGAGAATTCCCGAAATAGATTAACTGTTACACAAAGAGCAGATAGAACACGAACGACATGACATCTGCCAGTAAGTCATCATTTAGGTGCAACCACGGCCAATTTAGAATAATTTCTATTTATCAATGGTCTGGCAGTAACAGAATCGAAAAAGAATGTAAAGAAAAACAAATTATTTCATGGCTTAACCCCAAACTCAACCGCCAAGTTTTAAAACCATTTAAAGCATCAAGAATAAAACTTTAAACTTTTAAAAATTAAACTTTCGGGGCACTGCCCCTGTGTCAAGAATCAAGATAGAAGATGATCCTCATATACATAATGTTAATTATAAATTAAAATTAAGCATTACGTTACTCAAAAGAAGTCTCTTAAGTTCAAACCTTTGGGTACAAAAGAATCCCATTTTATATCTCCAAAACCCTCCATTCTAGTTGGGTCTGATACATCCGTCTTATCAATAATTTTTACTAACATATCTTTAATTCCCTCGTGCCCCCCTCATAAAAATGGGCATACAAATGTTCTCCCGTTCTCCCGGTATACCCCTTTGGCCCTTACCATACCCTTTGACGCTTTAGTATGAGAGAAGTTATGCGCGAATTTAATAGCAATTTGGAATTGGAAAAACAGGTGCTTGTTGAGGAGTTGGTAGATTTGGCTAGATTAATTTTAGAAAATATTTATTTTGAGTTTGAAGATAAAATTTACCATCAAAAGCTAGGTACAGCAATAGGTACAAGGTTTACACCCTCTTTTGCTAACATTTTTATGTCCAGGTTAGAAGAGAAAATGTTGAGAAGATATCACCTGGATCCTTTAGTATGGTGGCGATTTTTAGACGATATTTTTCTCATTTGGCTCCTTGGAAGGGAAAGTTTGTTAGAATTTCTAGATTATGTTAATTCGTATCATGAATTAATTAAGTATACATGGGAATGGTCGTATGAAAAGCGTTCATACTCAGACGTTATGGTTATGGTTCAAGATAATGTCTTGACAGATGTGTATTGTGAGCCAGCAGATACACATCAGTATTTGCATTACGGATCCTGTCACCCGAGGCATGTGAAGAAAGTGATTCCTTACAGGCAAGCCTTAAGGGCTAAACGGATTTGTAGTGCGGAGGAGAGTTATAGACATGGATTACGGTATCTTCGTAGTAATTTTATAAAGAGAAGTTTTAAGGAAAACTTGGTAGATTCTGAATTTAAGAGGGCCAGAGCTAAGACCAGGGATAGTCTCCTTTGTCAAGATGTTAGTAGAGAAGATAATAAAAGAAATAAGAGCTTGTCATAAGGTAATGACGTTTCATCCAGTGTTGTCGGGGGTAGGTAAAATTATTCAGTCACTCTGGCCTATTTTGCATATCTCGGATGACATGAGAGGTATTTTTGAAGAAAAGCCGATGATAGTATGTCGGAGGCCAAAGAATTTAAAAGATAATTTAGTAAGATCTAAGCTTAAGGGGGAAGATAGTAAGGATAAGGGTTTGAGAAAGTGAGGTAAATCACGCTGCCAAATTTGCAATTTTGTGGAGGAGGGTTATACATTTTATAGAAATGGTCGTATATTCTATATTAATTATTTGTTTGATTGCGATTCGGCAGAAGTGGTTTACCTAATAATGTGTAAAAGGTGTTTAAAGGTTTATGTGGGTGGCACAATCAAATCTTCCAGGATGAGGTTTAATAACCATAAAAGTTGCGTCAAAAGGTATGGTAAAGGCCAAAGGAGTATATCGGGAGAACATTTTATGAGGAGGGGACACGAGGGAATTAAAGATATGATAGTAAAAATTCTTGATAAGACGGATGTGTCAGAACCAACTGGAAGGGAGGGGTTTTGGACATATAAATTGGATTCTTTTGTACCCAAAGGTTTGAACCTTAGGGACTTCTTTTAGTAATGTAATTCTTAATTTTAATTTATAATTAGTGTTATGTATATAAGGAGCTCCTTCTATCTTGTATTTGCGATTCTTGACAAAGGGCAGTGCCCCGAACCGTCGAAATAAAGTTTTTGGAAATTCCATCAAGCTAAAGAACGACAAAGTCTGGCAAATAAAGTCGCCCATGAATTGCAAATCCAGAAATGTAATTTACATTGTTGTGTGCCCAAAATGTGAAAGCTTTTACGTGGTTCAAACTGAACATCTACGAAAACGGTTACGCTACACAAAGAACAAATAAACCACGAGGAATATCGATGTCTGTCAATCAGCAAACACAATAGAAAAATGTAACGGCGGCGATTTCAAGATAATACCGATATATCAATGTGACAATTCAAACCGATTAACTAGAGAATCCAAAGAACGAGACATTATAACTTTACTTCAACCTGATTTAAATTCGAACTAGATAATTACATCGGAAAGATACATTTTTTGAGCTTTCAGCCTTTAGCCATAATCCTAAATAACACTTAGATAATGCATCAAATGACGTCGAGGCAATGGAATTTACAATATCAGCATAATTTACATAACAATAACGAGATAGCGCGTGTTGTAACATAAAACCAAATGTACCGAACCTATAAATGTAAATAACATAGCCACTCTACATTTAGTTAGCACCTGAAGAGATTCAATAAAAGCGAAATTTGTGTGAAATGAGTGGTTAACTTATTTATAGTCTCCGTCGTTACCACAGTATACACTTATATATATATATATATATATATATGTCTGTAGTCAGTTATATATGTATAAAGTAAAAGCAAAAGTGTATCACACAGGAAACACAGTTGATAATTGGTTTGAGAGTGCTCGATACCATGTAGGTAGAGCGAAATAACTTTAATAAAGTTAGAGCGGCGTTTGCTACTCGGAGTTTCACGTGTCTACAACACGATCATCAGGCAACTCAAATGTGGCTTGATAGCGCGGATTCTTTTGAATACATGAAAAACGAGAATAGAGAGTATGTAGTAAAATGGTCAATACTGAAACACGCAAAAGCATACTGAAGCGGGGAGAAAAGACGCAATTTGTCCCTTGAAGAAAAAGCCGCCATCATGAGAACCGACTCGTAAACGCTCCTCAACATAAGAAAGGAAATCTTTTCGAAATGCCACCACAGAGACAAACACTGCCTGCGCAACTACGCCACCACGACGTCAACGCATTCCATATTATCTACGTAACGACTTCTATAAAAGACCATTGAACCGAACTTTCTTTCAGTTGTTTGAAAAATACTGTAATATTGTACTCATTGGTTGTTGAGATATTGGTTGTTGAGGCAGTATATTTCTGATTTCTGTAGTATTTAATATAAACACCAAGACAATATTTCAAATAAAAGTATTTCGTTAATTTGACTAATATGACACGAAGTATTGCCAAGGATACGTAAGTGCGCCCGCAATAAAATGCACGAACACGAGGAAAACGCGCAAAATGTAAAGCGAAAGGCTTAAGATCTCTGAGCGAAAAATGTCGTATTTTTAAGAGTTATTTCGTTTTGTTTATGTTCCTTTAAGCAGTGGTTGGGACAAATGTAAGTACAGAAACGTTCTAGACTCGAAAGGATGAATTTTGACGAAGTTTAGTCGTAATACGTACTTATATTTCTTCTTTATTTCCCTTATTAAAATAGCTTCAGATTGTAATTTATACTATGTATAATCAATTCGAAACCCAACCATTGTTGTTGTCATTGTGTCGTCTACGCCATCGGTCCAAAAAGTATTAAACGAAATGTGGATAGTTATGCGAAAACTTTATCTTAAAAAACTTGACGTTTTCATAAAAATCCGAAAACAAACATCTTGAAAACCTGACCAATAATTTAACAAATTCTTGGAAATTTTTTATTTATTATGTTTTGATTCTAAATCTTGTCAGAAGGCAGTGAGGAAGGTCGGTTTCTCAAATTTCAGCGCAATCTGTTAAAAAGTACCTAGTTATAGCTCTTTGAATATATAATTTCACAGTATATTTTGCTGTTGTTTCACTCTGGAGCCGAACGTTTGGCTTCACATTGAAACAATAGGGAAATATATTATACTGTGAAAGTATATATTAAGAGAGCTATAACTTGGCCGCTTTTTAATGGTTTGCGCCAAAATTTGACGAGCCAACCTTTCTCACTGCCATCTAACATCATTTGGAATCAAAACTTAAAAAAAAAAATCACTATTTTGTGACGTCACATTTTGGCACTCCATAACTTTTAATCTCGAAGATAGTTTATCTTTGTAAATAGTATGGATAAATTAAGAATAATTACTGAAACAATTAAATATTTATATTTTTCTTGAAACTCTTCACAAAAGAATTTGAAAGCAAAGTATGGATGGATCAAATTTAGGCGAGAAATCCAGAGATTACATACCTTCTTTCCAGCGTGAACTGATTCGACCATGTTGTCATCTTCTGAATTTCTCCCCAGTCTCCTTTATATATATAAACCAATGACCTAGAACCCACCATTGATATATACCCAATTATTGCCATGCTGACAAATCCTAACCAAAAACGCCGCGACTTTCCCAGCTATATTCTGTACACTACTAATATGAGCAAAATCCCCACACACCGTGGCATTATTGTTGATCAATTCCCCCGGTAAAGCCACGCTAAACTTGGCTCTTCCTCCAGTCTGGGGACGCGGGGGAAGCCACTGACTAATGCATTAACATCTGCGGCAGAACTCGTCTACATTTCGAATATTTCCTGCACATTCACACCTGCACAGCGTAAAACAGTCTACTTTTGCTTGGTATTTGTTACTACTTTTGCTTCAACCGTAAACCGATAGGACTTCTTCCACTTTTTCCATCCCGGAAATATGCTTGTAACATCTCCCTTGCCGTCTAAAGGTTGAATAACACCAATTTCGGTATTTTCGGCCATTTCGCCTAAAAACAATTTAAAACTAATCCTTCATCTTTGATTCCTATCCTAGTCGCCAATTGTAGTGTCTCAGCTCCCCGATGGATTACGACTGCAACGGCTTTAACTCAACACGAACCACACTCACACAAGAAGAAGTAAATGAGTCCATTCTATATTTCGCAGTTACATATTTACGAATATTCTAAGCACCAGTCTCCTATGCATATAATTAGAAACGTTACACTATGTAGTACCGTCCACTCCACCTTGGCCAGCCCTGGGAGGCTTTGTTTCGCCCAGTTTATCTTCATCAAACCTTCCTTTCGTTTTTTCGACTCTGCCGGCATCTTTACTATCGAGTCCAGTCCATTCTGTTGCACCTCCCCTCGCCAGTGAACTCTAAAAAAAGTGAACGATAACTCCAGATTGAATTTTGAAACCAACCATGGAGGCTGAAACGTAGGTATGTCCCAGTCCCTTTTGCAAAAATGGTACTATAAAAACCTTAAAAACAGTCAAACATTTAATCATTTTAAACCAAGTTTTTGTGAGACAGCTTTCCATAGGCCATATCAAAAAGAAGTAAGTGGTCTTTCACCTTACCTATTCTTCAGAAACAACCGTTAGTAAAATCCTAGACTTTTTTCGTTTTCCTTGGATGTCCTAAGGTTTTTTTAACATATCTTAGAGCAAGACCAGGACGAAAGCTCCGTTAATCTCACACTTCATTTAGTTTTTATTATGCAAAGATGTTATTATTGCCGTAAAAATGAGAATTTACGAACTAAAATAGAAAAAACTGTCACTGTTGGCTTTGTATTGCCGGTTCGTAGTAGCTACACCCAAGAAACACGAATGCTTTATATGTACACGGTAGCAGCACGAACTTAACGCAGGTGATTTATACCTACATGGCTGCCTACATGGGCGGAAAATTTGACTTTACCCGATCATAAGGTGAGGCGTCAACCCATTTAACGCTAACTCCATAAGCCAGGCCCACAACAGGTGGGCAATTTGTCAGGGGAATCGGTCAACGGAGTTTGTAAATATGCAAAATGGCAGCTTCTTTCCCCTTTACAAAGCTCTCTACTTTAAAATAAACGCAACAGATTGACTGTGTATGTTCTTTTTTCTTTTGATTATTAATTGCAATTCGAATGTTTCCCTACAAATATTTTTCATAACGTTATTTGTTACCAAATCTCAAGAAAGTAATATTTCAGACATTGAAAACTCAAATGTTCCCTTGTGCTTTAAACGAATAAAAACAGAATTGAAAGATCATTAAATATGTCCACCAAGGATTTAAAATGTATTTGGCGATAAATTATTCACAACTTAAGTTGCTTTTGACCGAAATTGTTAGGAAAGTATAAACTATTTTCATTATTTAATTGCATTAGAGATAATTTATAAATTAATCGATCTATTTACACAGTAAATACAATGCCAAAGTCATGCTAGTTTACTATATAGTGCTGTAACTAATTCATTGCACTGAATATAATTATATACAATTTTTGCCCTTTCTCTTCCTCTCATTAGAATTAACTCACTGTAATTCCCTTATCAATGAGATCCGACGACCAAATTTCACATAAGTCTAATTAAAATACTGTCTCAACTGTCATGACACAATAACCAAATATTTTTAGACAGTGACGGATTTCAATTAGTCATTTTAAGTTTTTCTGATAGAAGGATTTCCTCCCTTGTGTGTCAATAAACTCGACGAGCCAATTCTTCTGGAAAGGCAAAAAAGATAGCTATAAATTAATAAGAAATCTAAGCATTCAAAATAAAAATCGGACAAAACACAGGGAAAAGTAATTAGAAAATAACACAAGGACACAGATTAATAATACCAGACACTAAAATGATACAGATGCTTACATGTTTTTTCCCAGCACAGACATTTCTTTAAAACCTTATACTATAATTGGTAACAGGTGACTGTCTGGAAAGTGAAAAATACATTTTTGAGGCCACAAAAATCTGACTGGTGCATTTTTTATGAAATAAAACAGAATGTCAGCAGTGAAGTTGGGGACCAAAGACTACTTAGATCACAGTTTCATTCTGTTGCCAATGCCAAATTCTTGGGATATTTGGATTTTTCTGCATTTGATTCTTCAAAATTCTGCACAGACAATGGCTAAAAACAACATTCTTCCAAAACCAAAGAAACCGTTTGATTTTTATGTAAAAACAATTATTAAGGACTGAGAGGTCAAAACAGCCTTCAAAACGTCTTTCTTCGCTCACTTTCATCATCCAAGTTCTGATTCTAGCTCAAACTTTAACACGTCACATTTGGCTTGATCAAACTGAGGATGATTGTGTGCGATTTTTGAACATCTGGCGCATTTTTCCCGAGGATTACTCCTATTCAGCTAAACAGATCAATAAACATAAATTGGTTTTAAGTTATTTTGAAACCTTTGCCATCAGCTAGATTTTTTGCTATAACTCGTCAAATATATGAGATTTTTGCTGTTCTCGTAGAAAATGGTTAAATTAGATTGCTTATATCGCCAAGAAATGCTATAAAGACTTTCTTTAAAACCCATTTTACGGCGAGAAATGGTCGTATAAAAGATCTGAACTCACATTAAACTAAAGGACCACGTTTAATAGCATCTATGAAGGCAAACACTAGAGACTCGATTAGGTGAAGTCAATTTTCTTCAAGATTCGCGTTGCAAAATTTAACACTTCCTTAGCTCCGATCATGCACGAAGCTGTTAAGCTTCAACAGGGACACCGACATGGACGGGAAATTGCCAGGTGGACGGATTTTCTCGGTTGATCTCGCCTCTGTATTCTTTTTTTGATATTTGCTGTTGGGAAAAGAACGAGGAAGCAATAACGCCGCGATTTCTTGGTAAGCGCAGAAAAATTGCCTACCTTTTTTTTGTTTTTTATTCAAAAAAAAATAACAAAACAAATTTTTTTCAATTCTAAAATTGAAATTCGAAGTTCGTCATGTCCGAGAGCAGACATTGAGTGCTGATCCTCATAGTGTGCTACATCGGGCGAGCATTCAAAAAATACCAGGCAATGATGGCGTTGAAAAGGCAAAGAAAAACCGAAAAACATAAGGTCAATAAAGGAAAGGATAGGCTTCTACCAGCAAAGTTAACCATTCAACGTTTATCAGCACAAGTCAAGGGATCTTCGCAAAAGTATTCGAGAATGGAAAGAGGAAATAGGAAGAGTCGAAGTTTTGGAAGAACCTTTTAGAGTTTAAAAAAACCATAACCAGCGGACAATTTTAAAAAGTAAAGTAAAAAACCTACTTATTTTGGAGACTCTTTTAATCAAAATAAATAATGGTATAAATGCTAGCAAAGAGCTCTCACTATTTCCATAGTGTCATCGTACCATTGTAACATTATCTCTTCCTGTGATCTCTATTCCTTGTCAATCCCTATTCTCACCCTGTTAAGCTCTTAATTATCTTCTCAGCATGTAAATAAGTGATGACATCATCTTCCATGTATATATAGATCCAGGGGCGCCGGAGCCTTACGGTGCGGGGGCAGCACGGGGGCAGCACGGGGGCAGCCGGTTGCCCCTTTCCTGGAAGAAAGACACTTCATTTTCCCATTGAAATTATCGAAAAATCAATCATATTTATATTACATTTTAAGTTTATCATTATTAATATTGAAATTGGTAACTGTCACCTAATTTAAGTTGCTTTAGACAGAATCAAGCTTCTCTCTGCATATTTTTCGAACACATCTGGTATCCTAACATTTGATGCCAAGCCAAAAGTGCCCTTTTTTATTGCTGCCCCCGCCGCTTCAGGTATCTTCAGGCGCCCCTGTATAGATCTCAGCATGTTTTGTAAACTTAGTTGGTTTGATAATGGCTTTGTAATAAAGTCGAAATATTACCTCACCTGTCTTCGTCTTCTTTTAACTTGTATGTCAAGTTTCAAGATGTTAATTTTCGGATTATGTTTTATACTTTACTTTTTCGAGTTTTTAAGAGGAAATAGAAAGAGTCGAAGTTTTGGAAGAGTCGAAGTTTTGAAAGGAAACTGGAAGAGTCGAAGGTTTTGGAAGAAGACCTGGTCAACCGCCGCACAATGATATAATGAGGAGAGCTTATATAGCTGGATATAAATACGAACGGTTTCGACTGTAACTTACTAGAATCGGAAAGAGGACCTTAAATTGATGAAATTTTGAATGATGAAATAAAGAACTTAAATGCCGCAATATTTGTACTGGCTTCTATTGGTAGATAACCAGGGCTCACGATATCAGTGATTTGACCCAGAAGTGGGTAGTTCATGTTTGATTTTAATTGAAGCTTTTGTTTTTTGTTAACAGTTGCCTCATGGGCGCCTGCCTTGACAGAATTTTTTTTTCGGAGGGGAAAACCATAAAATTTTTCTTGTAAAATCTGCTTACCATTTTCTTCTCAGCTTCTTGCCGCACTGACTAGCAAAAATCTTTCATCGGGTTGAAGAAAATAGGCACAATATCAACATTTCTCATTTGAATAATGCCACCGGAAAATCCAGACAGAGCAAACATCTCTTCCCCCCTGCTAACATCTTTGACACACTAGCATGCTGACAACATATTATCTGAACATATTCATGTAAACACAACTTCCCAAATGACAAGAGTACATCAACTTGGTTTTACAATTAAACTACAAAAAGCTTCTAATATTTTTTTGTTATTCCTTTGTGACAGTATCCACTTGTTCCTTGGTGTAATTGTTCAAAAAAGAAAGTGATTAAAATAATGCATTATAAAACAATTGTATGATTGTGAATGTGCACAGGGCAAAATCAACTCGAATTGCTACAAAACATGTTCATGGTAAATTTTAGGCACTTTATAAAGGACACCAGTTATTGCTTAATTTGCTTGAGTAATCTGAAATAAATCCTTGCTGCATCCTTTGATAGGATGTCCTCTGTGGTATGTAGTCCTCACATGCAGATAAAACACCTGAAACCTTTGCAGCAGCCTGTAATTCAGGAAGAGGTACATCCCAATCTTTATCAACCAACCTCAATTCTGCACTCTTGTATAATATAGACCTGACAGCTAACACAAGAGCCACTGCAGGCTATTTTTCATAAAGGAGTTTTAATTACTGATTATAAAGTATACCTTTTTGTCATGCTACTGGACAATTATCACGTTTATTGGATTCTTTAATCTTTATGGATACCTTTTTCAGGCTTTGCTTCAGCAAAATAATTTAACTTATGACCAGCTTGTCAGAGATAAAATTGATTTAGCTGGTCAGAGTAATCAGCCGTTGTTTCGTGCCCTGTATAACGGTACTGGCTATCATAAAACGCCAATCAACGGACTGGAAAAGCATGTGCTTAAAAATGGGGCGGGTTTGGGACTCCAGACAAGTGCCAACGAAGTGGAATAATAGAACAAACCACCTATACTGGAGAAGCGAATATAAAGAAAACTATTATACAATAGCCACAGTTGGGACAACTTTACATGGTGTCAAGAGTGGAGGAACGATTGCTATAATAAAGAAACCCACAAAGCACTGTCGGATTCTGAGCAGCCGTCGACGGCAAACCAAGCACAATACCAGGCTAGCACAACTACACCGTCCAAGTTCGCGAACAAAGCGCCGATACAGCCGAACATCAACCTCAAAGATGATCTGAAACAAAACTGGAAGCAATGGAAACAAATTTGTGACGCCTACGAATTTGTGACCGATCTGAGTCAGCAAAGTAATGAGTACCGTGTTACTACATTCATAGCATGCGCGAGATAAACACGAAGCGCTAAAGATTCATAACGGACTGCCATTTAAAACAGACGATGAAAAGAAGGATATCACCAAGATTCTGGAATTGTGGAACGAATATTGCACAGGGAAGACAAATATCATCTATGAAAGATACGAGTTTAACAACAGAGCCCAAAACTGACGAATCCATCGACGCCTACGCTACTGTTCTCAGAGACTTGGCAAGCTCGTGCAACTTTGACGCCCTAAAAGAAGAAATGATTAGGGACTAAGGATGCCATTCAGAATCTCGCCTGTGCCAGAAATGTTCCAGATGAATCTGGATCAAAATCTGGAAGGGCTAAAAGGAGACACAGAGACTGAGGTCGACGTGGACTATGACAGAAATCTTGCAAACTTTCTTGACCACTGCCGAGAGAGACAGATCAAATTAAACAAAGCAAAGTTCAATTTCAAATACCAAGAAGTCTCCTTCATCGGACATCTACTTAAGAAAGACGGCCTGAAGCATGGCCCAAGAAAGGTTGACGCAATCTTGAAGATGGAGAAACCTAAGGATGTCAGAGGAGTCCAATTGCTGACTGGTCTCATGAAATACCCAGCCAAGTTTCTTGAAAGCCTTTCGCAGATGTGCGAACCAATCAGACGCCTCACTCACAAAGAGCCGCAGTGGAATTGGACCCATGAACAAGATGAAGCCTTCGAGAGAATCAAAGAGGTTGTGACAGCAGTGCCAGTCCTGCAATAGTTTGACTCAAGCAGGCCAGCTGAGGGTTGCAGAGATGCTTCGTCGCAAGGACGCGGATTTGTGCTGATGCAAGATATGTGCAAATAGGCATCCGGTAATAAACCACCATCATCGTGATTTAATGGAGCGGGGCGCAATTGATATGCCACGCCTCCAGACGTCTTTGATGGTAACGTGGATTGGTGGTAATAATGTTGGAATTTTCCCATGCAATCGTGTGGTTGGTTAGACACGCGTGCTCCGGCAAAGCAGAATTTTCTTTTTTTGGAAGGAAAACTGCCTTTTGGTGCTCTTTTAAGCTCGTTCCAAACTGACGTTTAGTCTGGCCAATGTACTCTTGGTCACAGTCATTACATGGAATGGAATAAATCACGTCTTTTCTCTGATTCTTCGCAACATGGTCTTTAGGTTTTGCAACGTCAAGAATGGCTTTTGGGCAACTTTTACGTTGAAACTGTCTAAGATTCTTTTAGTATGGACGACAGGTTTTGTATCCTACGCTCAAAACTTTTCAAGCCAGAGTAGCGTAAAACCATGTTTGATTATTCACCTGGCTGCGTTGGAAATTTGTTTACAGATTAGAACATGTTTTAAAGGATATTCTTTAAAATAATTATGCTTTAAATAGAAGATATATTGGGAAATATTTTGAGGTAAATTAATTGGCAAAGTAAAAAGTCAAGTAGATCTACCTTTTTCTTTAATAATAAAAATAAACACTGCTCTGCGGCGCTTCAAACGCTGTTTTTAGCCTTCCCTCAGCTATAACAAGCCGTCAAAACGGCCATTTCCGACCATGTTTAAGAAAAGCCAATTTCTCGGCTGCTACTTGAGAGAATTTTTCTAGTTCTCATATGTTTTAGCGAATTTACCCCTGGTGTAATTATTATAAGTGGCTCATCCCTACAGACGATTCAAGCGAACCTCAAACCTACCTTTTGGAGTCGTACTCAAAGATAATTAGCTGCAAATCGGCCATTTCCGATCATGCTTTAAAATAGGCTGAATTTTCGACCGCTATTTGCGAGAATTTTTTCTAATTCCTTATGCTGCAGAGGATTTAACCCTCTTTCTTTTGCTGAAATTTTTTAGTGGTTCTTCCGTACAGACGATTCAGTATGACGTCAAAGTTGAATTCTTAACTAGTGCGCAATGGTAATTAGCCTTAAAATCGGCCATTTCCGATCATGTTTCAAAAAAAGCCAATTTCTGGGCTGTTATTCGCGCGAATTTTTTGTAGTTCAGATATGTTGGACGGAATTTAACTCTATTTCTTATGCTATCATTTTTCAAAGTGGCTCTTCCTTACAGACAATTCAGGATTATTTCAAAATTGGAGTATTAACTTATGCGCAGCGATAAATAGCCTCCAGTTCGGCTATTTAGTATCATGTTTCAAAAAAAGCCAGTTTCTCACCTACTGTTTGAGAGATATTATTTTAGTTCACATGTGTTGCATAGAATTTAACTTTTTCTAATGGTGCAATTATTATGAGTAGCTCGTGTCAACAGACGATTCAGGTGAACCTCAAACCTCAGCGAGGTTGAATCGGCCATGAATGTGGATTTAGATTGCTCGAAAAATTGGTTATTCGCAAACCAGTTAAGTTTAAATGTTGCCAAGACAGACTTTTTGTAGATTGCTTCACGATCTAAATTAAAAAATATTGATAAACCACCTATAATTTTTGTTCAGAACATGCCAATAAAACAGGTATTTGAAACTAAGGCTCTTGGGGTGATTGTTGATCAGCCCTTGCCTTGGGACAAAAATAGCCGACCTTATTTGCAAGAAAATACCGAAAGGAATTGGAGCTATGCGAAGATCACTTGTAGTTGTGGATAGAGATACTTTGCTTTCTGTTTACTATTCTCTTGCTCAACCACACTTTAATTATTGTTGTGAAATGTGAGATGTCTTTGGGCACTGTCAATCAACAAGAACAAATACTGCATAATAGATCAGCTAGACTTATTATGCATATGAATAATGATTTTCCACGTAATGAGGCGCTTGATGCCCTTGGGTGGGGGTATTCTGGAAGTCCAAAGTCTAAAGCGAAATTGAGGTTTATAGTACTGAATGATTTAGAACCTAAATCACTTCAAGACTTATTTGTGAAAAAAAAAACTGTAATCACAAGAAATAATCTAAGAGGAGTTAATACATTGCTCCAACTTTCCCAACCAAGAACTAATGGTTTACCACACAAAGCAAGGGAATGTCTGTCTTACAATTGTTTTAAAGACAATTTTGTTGCTCGCGTTTTGTAAATTATTCTCATTTCATAATATGACCATTTTATTATTGTTTTTACAATTACTATTATGTCTACGTAGATGTATATTTAATTTTGTCATCTGTATTTCGTAATCTGGATGCTTTTCATTCCTTGTACCGGTATATAGAGTATATTTTAATTTACACGCCCCTCATGGAAATCAACAATCTATTGTTGATGGGGTTAGCGTGTCTAAATAAAGTTTTCTTTCATTCATTCATTCATTCGCTCATTGCTTTTATCTGGAAAACCACAACGTTTCGAAGATTTAACACAGTTCTAACGATTAATTGCCAACGTTTTTTTGACATTATAAAAACAAAAAATGGGAATCGGTACATGGTATTGCAGGTTTTAAGGAAAGGTACTCATATAGTTCACTTTGCTGCGAGACTCTTGTGATATCTCGAAAGGCACAGAGGATCTCATTTGCCCTTTCCACTCTTGGTACGAAGTCAACCAGGAACAGAAACGTGGGAAAAAACAGTTTTCAAACAATTTTCAGTCTTATAGAGCGTACATCGTGGTTTAAAACATAAACAAAGATTTGTTTAAAAGGGCGTTAACAATTAAACGAATTGTGTGGATGTTCTTCATATCTACCTTCGGACAAAAGAATATATTTTGATGGATATATTGATATATTCTGTGGATTGTCCGTTTGAGCAGCAAAATCTGAGCATCGTATGTTTCCGGGCGTTAATCAAACCATCTTTTTCACATTTCATGTAGTAAACCTAATTATTGAGTAATATTACATCTATAAAGTCTTTCTCATCACAACGTATCTGAACGTTTCCACCGAGTAATAAGGTTTTGATTTCAATAACTTTTGCTACAATGTACGTTAGAACTTTATTCTTTTTATCACGGTATTTCCGCAACAGGTAGAAGATATTAGATTTACAATGCCCTTTGCACTAGTGTTTGGTGGCAAGAATAAAGCTGAACATGTTATACAACTTCTAATCAAAGAAACTTTAGTTTTAGAAACTTTTAGTTTAGACAGTAGAGATCCTTTGAACTAAACTTTCTGCATTAAACAGTGAAAGTCCAACCTCAACTTCATTTTGTATATCTTTACTACCGCTGGATGATAACAGAGGAGATTCAGACAGATGAGGTACACCAATCGTTTCTCTTCCCGGCTTTTTCTTTATCGTCCCGGCCTTCTTCTTACCATCCTTCTTCTTAGCATTCCCCTCGGTGTCTGGATCTTTGTCGGTACGCCTCACACAACAACAAAAGATTGCGAAAATCCGGCTACGTAACGAATTCGCTTGTTTATCTTCTTTCTTTCTCTTTTCTTTCTTTTCTTTACCACCTTTCTTCCTGCTTGCCACTAAAGATTCCTTATCTAGAGAATTGATATATATATAACAAGTGATATATATATGTATGTATGTATGTATGTATGTATGTATGTATGTATGTATGTATGTATGTATGTGTGTATGTATGTATGTACAACACATTTGGTGAAAAATTCTGAGCGTCTGTTTATAAAGTTTTTCCCCCGCCGTTTCACCAAATGTGTTCACCTAACAAAACCCCTAACACAGATCATATTTCAGTAGTGTTTATTTTGTGAATAATTAAACAATCAGTCAGTTGCCTGATGATGGCCAGAGCGCGTGAAACTCGGAATAGCGACAGCTAAACAATTGTCTCTATTTGCGCTGTATATTTATATATATATATATATAGGTCGATCACAAGAACTTCTTAAGAACTTTATTATCAATGATATTATGAACGATAATAAAGTTTTTAAGAAGTTCGTCTGATTGACCTATTTTGATGCGGACTTTGATGTAGTTCTCATTTATGCTTAGACTTTTCCTGGAGCACTCTCAAGGCTCAATTGACGTTGGCAAAGGCGTGTGAATTTGTTCCTGATGAGGCAGAAAACTAATTATGATTTGTGAGACATATCGCCATTCACATACGTCATTGTTTTCTGTGATTTTGTTTTTAGTAATATTATAGGGAAGGTTTCTCTCTTACTATTAGCCAACCCTTTCACAGTTATTCGCGCATAGTCAAATAATAGTATTAGTTCAAGAACAATTGAAGTCTGCAAGAGCCATTCCTATTACAGCGATTTTTGACAGAGGGTAATTTCCTAGGCGAAATAAAAACCGGCGTCCGTCGCTTCAGAGATTGGTTAATGTTAAGTTTTGCTTTTATGAAACGAAGAACTGCCAAAGCTAGATTATTGTTTGGATGTTGAACTCTTTAAAATTTTTGTTATTCAGGAACAAGACGAAGCAGAGGTGGAAGAGGTGACAGAAAGTGAAGTAACTGAGGAAGAGGTTACTCCAGAACGACCATCTCCAGTAGGTCACGGTGTCAGTCAATCACTTTCTAGCGTTTCCGGACATTCTAGTTCAACCCATCCTCTAAGTACTGAGGGATGTTCCATGCTAGATTTATAAATATATATGTATAGAATCATCAGACAGGAACAGTAAAAAATCTATATTGACGTTTCGGGGCGCAGCCCCTTCAGAATAGTCAAAAAAGTTGTGCTAACCAGCTTACTTACATGCAAAAAAACTAATAATTGATTCAGTCCTTTGGGAACAAAGCTATTAAGTTTATAAATCCAAAATGCCTCCTTGTCAGTAGGATTATGTATACAGTTCTATCAATAATATTTAGAGACAAATCAGCCGGACCATCAAGAAAAAATTGGCATACAAATGTTCTCCCGGCATACCATGTTGGCCCCTTCCGTATCGATTCAAACAACTTCTATAGTTATTGAACTATTTACGGAAAGAGTAGTACTACATAGATATAATTTATTGCATTTTTTGCAGCTTAAAAGACAAATAACGCCCACAGAATCACAATCAAAATAATAAATTATGAAATAAGTATGTTTAGTCATGAAAGTCATGACGGCCGTGTGCAAATTGACATATTTGACATCTAGATTTACCGCACGCTTGCATGCCTTTTGGACCCAAAAAATTGACTGGCTTATAGAGTTTAGACCGAACTAAAAAATCTTTAAGGTTTTTTGGCCTACGGAAGGGAAAAAATGACACGGATGGAAACATTTCTTTGGTGGTTGCAGTACTAGTTAATATTGGATAAAGATCGTTAATTATACTACGAACCCCAGAAAGGGAGGGATGAAAATCCAAAATCAAGGGCTAACAAGTACAATAATTATTACCGGCAGATAGTTTCCTCTTGAGAGCTTTATAGCGAGAAATACTATCAGCTCTGGCAATCTGAAAATCCAAAAATCCGTCCCTATAACCCTAACTTTTTCTTAAACCAGATTTTCATCTCTAGGGGCGGATCCAGCAAAAAGTTTGAGTGTAGCTTGATGACATCATAATATGTATGGCGTCATATTTGGTAAATAGCCTCATAGTTTATATGTTTGGTATTTAAACACTAAACAGAAAGTCTGCTCATAGTCTCCTGGTATTATTGTCATAAACCAGGATGGCTAAAATAAACACGAAGATTTGCGAAATGCAGCAATCAGGAGTACCACACACAATACAACATACCCTCCACTACAGAACCCATTGTGAGTGGGACGCGTTATACTTCTGTGACGTCAAACTCGCGCTAAAATCAGTATTAATATAAGTATATTACGAGCAGTTAAACTAACAATTAAATCGTCCACGTCTCTACTATTCTACAATCCTGGCCAAAAGTGTCTGGGACACGAAGACTGATCATTAAATTTTCCTTACCGTGTGTTCAATAAACTTTTGTAGCGAAAATCCCTCCCCGACACCCCCTTACCAATGTTGAATAGTGGAATAAATGTCTATCGTGATATCATTGGAAATTTTAGCCTAAATAACAGCATTGTAAGGAGGGAAGGGGGAGGAGACATGGATTTCAAGGTATCTATGTTTTTTGTCCCACCACTTTTGGCCATGATTGTAGATGTCTTGTTTACTGCCGCAGGGCAGATATGTCACCCGCAATATCTAAGGCAAGCGACGCCACAGAATTCGTATTGTCTTCTCGATAAACAACTGAAAGTTGAATAACTTGCAGATAATCCAAAGGTATGGGAAACTGCCGGAACTTAAGAATGGTTAAACTGACTTTGCGAGCGAAGGCTCTTTGTCGGAGTAAAACTTCGTCACGCCGCTCGAAACGTCATTTTAACTATTCTTGAGTTCCGGCAGTTTTCCAAACCTTTTGACTATCTAGAAGCCGTTCAATATTGCCGACGCAGCACTATTTTTATGTCATTGAAAGTTTAATAACACGTCCAATGAACATTTGCTCAGCATATGATTCAAATACTGCCGCTTTACACCAAACATTAGTGCACTTACTTAGTCAGGGTTAGTAGTTAACGCAATTCAAAAGGCAACAGCTGTGACATTGGTAGAGCGGGGAGTTTAGAACCAGCAGCTGTCTGAAATGTGAACCTTTTGTCTTGTCGATCCGATTAATTTATGCAAAATCGTTCCAGGCGACTCCTGGAACGATTTTACATAAATATAACGATATTTCATCACTATATTCAAGCATCCCTGAGCAAGAAAATTGATTGGATATGCTTAATTAGTATAGCTCCTGCCAAATTTGAGCTAGACTCAACCTTATATTTGATTGGCTAAGCCTAATCAGGATAGCTCCCGCCAAATCTGAGCTACACTGAAAGACATGAATGTGATTGGGCAGACATAAATAGCCCCACACGTGCGGGCAACAGGCCTAATTAATTGCCTTTCCTCCGTTGCCCAGTGAGGGGGCGTCAATTTAAGACAGAATAGATCCCTCTGATTCCTGATAACATTTAATGAATTTACTTATAAATTTGCTGGTATCTTGTTATCATTTGAGGTGAAATTAACTAATGAGTACTATTACCGGACCAGACTATTGAGACAATTGCGCAATACATATATTAAGCTTCTGTATTTTATTTCAAAATTTGACTGATGCTCAAGCATCGTTTCCTACTCTCTGGATCCGCCTATGATCTCTCTCAATCTGGTTTTAAAATCCATAATCTTACTGCACATACGTTTAATATGCAGAGTCTGGCTTTTTTCACAAAACTAGGGTGACAAGACCTTTTATCGAGATACTGATGGGTGTCTGTAGGTTTACAATAAGATTGGTCGAAATACAGGGGGTTGTCAAAAAAAAAGAGCCCCCCATATAAAACCTCGTTTTTAGGTGATAATTGTTGTTGAATAATTCTGAAATGAATATTTA
>JBAHVQ010000079.1:19116-39280 GCA_036872915.1 Nanipora kamurai
TTCCGTTGGCGTTGGAATGTAAAGATTCGAAACAAAGAATTTAACTTGGTGTGAACATTACATTGCCGAGGCGTTTTCTAGTGCTTTTCCCTGGTAACTTACTCTAAAATTTTATCTTGATTGTAACTGTAGCGATTCCGCTCTTAAGATCTTATTTAATCAAGATGTGTCGTTGCTTTACTGAGACTATGTTACAGAACAGGTTGTCCCAATTCGTTAAACTAAAGCATGCAAGCAAATAAATAACCTTAGCCTAAAGCCGATCGACAAACAAATAAGAAACTCGCATAGTTGTACCAGATTTATCTCTAAGGTTACTGAATTAGGTTTTGCCATTCATGTGGGGGCCCTCTCCACATCTTCATACTAAGTGAATTGACCAAAAAGACCTTAAACGTTATTGGTAGCTAAAGGATTAACCTGTTCAGATTTGGCAATAAATACTAACGTCATTTTTTTAATATCCTAACTTTTCTTAGGTACTGGCTGGAAGTTTAGAAAAAAGTAAGAAAATAACTAAGTACACTTACGCAATTTCCAATATAAAGAAACTAATGATTAATATTATAGTTGATATCATAAGTTCATGTTAGATATTAGGTACGCAATTTTGTTGACTCAGACCAGGGGCGAAAAACACTCACGCAGCAATTTCACCGATTACTCTGAAAGGATATTGGCTGATTACTGGTTGAAATCAGCTGAAACTGTGATCATTGAATGAAAAGAGTATCATCCGGATGTTTTTCAACAGCCTTTGTTGTAAAATTCAATGACTCGATCTTCAATTTTCAGTGTCGATTTCAATTTGTACCTAAAATACACTTTTTTATCAGAGGAAGTAGGTTTTATGAAACGGATAACTCCGAGGAAGAAAAATCATGAAATAAAGCAATAGACACTGACATGTTGGATTTTCTTAATTATTTAAGATTTGCTTATTATGACTCCTTTCGTATGTTATTATTGTTGCCAATCATATTTCATCAGTAATTATGTCATGGATCAGGCTGAAAGTTTGGTAATCATGTGTAAAATAGGTTTAGAAATATTCACAACTTCTCTCCCAAAAGGCGAAAAGATTAAAAATAAAGGCCTGCCGGTTATTCTTCAATAGTACATATGATTGCAGCCGAAAATTACCTTTTTCGTTAGATTCATGTGCATTGGTGGATTGTGCATTTGGTGCTAGATGTATTGTTGAACAAGGAAAACCTAAGTGTGTCTGTGATCAAGTTTGCATACTCCTATATTCACCAGTGTGCGGGACTGACGGGAAAACATATAGCAATTCTTGTTTTTTGGGATTAACAAACTGCCAGGAACAGAAGTATACTAAGATTGCACATGAAGGAGAATGCAGCATGAGTAAGTATCGTACTGTAAACACTTATTTTAAGATTAAAATTCTAAACTGAACCTCATATGCAATTAATACGTTCAAATTTATATATACTTAATTATGATTTGTTTGTTGGGTTTAGTCATTTAAAAGCAGTTGTCTGTAAATGTCAACAAAGTGAACAAACTTCATCAGAATCCGAAAATTCGAAATGGCTGAAAATAGGTTAAAATAATTGTTAGGTTCAAGTATTATTAAAAAAACCCAACATAACCAGCCGACAATTTTAAAAAGTAAAGTATAAAACATAATCCGAAAATTAACATCTTGAAACTTGAGAGTTTCAAGATGTTAATTTTCGGATCAAGCATTATTTCTGTCTAACTCTGGACAAAAATCCTGGGTGTAATGAGATAATATTGTCATGGAATAGTCTGTAAAGAACAAACTATTCGAAGTCTGCATATGAAGACCATTAAGAAGGCAATCTGAGCTCAGGTTATGATAAAATCCGAACTTTAAGTCGTACTGTTTTCAATTGTTTGGTTCTCATAATGCAGTAAAAAAAATTTTTGAACTTCAAGGTAATATACCGTATGAATATTTGAGATCCCACTTCGCAGACAAGTTGTTCAATAAAGTCAAAACAAGGAAAGGTCATACTTTATCATATGTCGAAATGACGACACGTTCTAAACAATAAACTGTTTAATTACTTTCATCGCCGTTCCTGTTGGAGAATTCGCCTTGCTTAACTTTCATATTTCGACAGGAACAACGCCGTACTCTTCCCAAACCCACTAGGTTACTCACGTTGCCGTTGTCGCGGAAAACGTCGTTACCTAAGGTCTCTATTATTTTGTTTATGTTCAAATATTACCTGGTCGAATAGATTAACTCAGGAAGAAACTCTTTACCTTTTTAACTTAATTAACTCTTGAACATTTATTTTTGATCATATTCGTGTTTAATATTAACAGATCCGTGTGCCCGTATCCGGTGCCCACTTGGCCAAAACTGTGTGAACCAGAGTGGAATAGCGTTATGCATACGACCCAAAATCACATGTGCTGCCGTATTATGCGTCCGCGGAACCACATGCGTAATAAAGAAAGGAAAAGCGCTTTGTGTTCCCGGTAGGAAACTTTAATTTGCATGAGGAGCAATGGTAAACTAAGTCTGGGTTTCACACCACGATTAAGCGGGCCGATTTCTGGCTGAGATGCATGTTAAGTTGAGATGCAGTTAGCAAAATGTTCCGTGGGCTCAAATTTGCCAACTTTTACGCTATTTACCATGCTCCTAAACCAGAAATCGGCCCCATTAATCGTAGTTTGTAAACATATCTTAACGTAAACGACACTTTTACAAAATAACCTAATGTTTGAAAACATAGGTTGGCAAACCGAAATCTGAATGCGTGAGCGACGTGAAAACCGTTTGCTAACAGGTTGGCAAACTGTTGGAGAGTGAAAGAAACGGTTGTCGTTAAAGTTGTCTTATCTTAAACGATCTCTATTCTCGCAAAATTTTTCAACAACTGCATTGAAAAAAGCCAATTAAACCTCGCGTACGCTTCATGAGGTTTATATGCCGTCAACTGAACAAATGACATCTTGTAAAAATCTCGCAAAAATCCTCGTATTTGAGAACAAAATCCTTCTTGAGAACGGAGCGCAAGTACGTCAAACAGTAGGTTATGCAAACAAGTCCTTTAAAACTGTTGTTATTAAAGGGATATCTTTGAGTCGGTAGAAGTTTGTCGAATGGAAGGACGAGTTTGTAAAGTTTTTTGAGTTTGCCAACTCATGTTTACAAACTTTTGTTTGTCATGTGAAGGCGCCTTAACAGTTTAATAAAGATTAAATGGTTAATTATCCTAAACACCAAATATGTAAAGTACTTTCAGATGACAAATGTCAAAATATTTTCAATCCTTGATAGATGTACTAAATACTTATAACTTTTCACCGTATTTGTATTTAACAGTGGCAGATCCGTGTGATGGTTTCCTCTGTCCTCCAAGTCTAAGCTGCTTGAACCAGAATGGAGTTGCAGCGTGCAAACGACCTAAAATTACATGTGCGGCAGTAAGCTGCCTCCGTGGGACCAAATGTGTAATAAAGAATGGAAAAACATTTTGCATTCCTATTCGGAAAAGAGTTTACCGCAGGAGCAAGATCCTAGTTGGTAAGTCAAGATTAATTGATCATTTGTCCCTGAATTCGGTTTTGATTGCTTCTTCAAGCTAAAGCTTCCACTAGACATAACTCTGTAAATTTGGCAGAGTAAAATAGAGATGAAGGTATTTTAAGCTGGCAGGACATTGTTAAGGTTCCCTTATTTCCATGGAAATAACAATAACTGAAACAATAGTCTAGATCAGTTCCCGAAATATCTACTCATGAAAATTTGTAGATATTTGTTAATTCACAATTTATTTGAAGAATACTTAGAACAACCTAGTGTTTTCTGTTGTACACTGAATCAATATGTTAATTTCTCGATAAATTAAAAAAGTAGTCTTACAAAAGTGGTTTTAGAGGATAAGGTTTTTTCATTGTAAGCTTTGAGCAAGTAAAGAAGGATATTTAATTACTGGATTTACCGCTGATTTGAAAAATTATTTGTGTAGTTGTTTTCAGTTACAGCTGTTGTAACAAAAAAAAAGAAAATTCGTAATATTCCCTTCCAACCTAATCTCCAACCATCACCTTTTTCTCTGTCAAATTTGAACTTTCAAACAATAACCATTTCAGAGGTGTGTGCAAGGGTAGCTTGAGGTGAGAAAAAAAACAAAAAAACTGGTTTCATACAGCATTATAAGTGCTGGAGAAATAAGAATGCCAACGTCCTCCTACCAGTTTCTGGTGGAGCACTAGAGACTAGTATTTTTTCTTTTTAATAACTGTTTGTGAAATTCTCTGAAATGAAGCAATAACTTTACAGATGAGCTTACATCCAGTAGCCGTGGTCAAGAAGAGACGTGGGTGAGCCTTTACAGGGGCGGCGGCAGAGGGGGGCAAGGGGCGGTCGCCCCCAACTTTTAAAGTGGGGGGCCTTGCTCCCAAAATAGCTGGAAGCAAAACTGATCTATAGCGAAAAAGCGTAGTGCTAGCCTTGCGCCCAACCTCACGTGAGTACCTCAAACTCAGTAATTGATAACACATACACTGCACTATCCAGTTTTTTTCATTATTATATATCTCCTTCTGTAATACTAATTATAGTATATAGTATACAACTATGTAATACTAATTATAGTACTAGAATATAATTATGGCATTGTAGAACTCGACTCGCCCCCCAACTTAAATTTGGTGCTGCAGCCCCTGCTTTACCCTCGAAAATTTTGAGGAACCGATGCTTATTATAGCAAGAAATGTTCCAGAAAAAAACTCAAAACAGAGGTGTAGGAAGGGGGAGGACACGAGGGCCACGGCCCTTACTACTTTACTTGCAATATCGTTCGCCCCCTTTTAAAATACGTGTGGAGCCACTCTGCCATATGTTTTATTATTTCTTCCATACATTTCTTCACAATACAAATAGAAAGTATAATTTAAAAACTGTCTGAAATGGAAAGGGAATATAGGGAAACAATCTTCCCTTAATTACTTCTTTTCCACCACAGTGAGGCCTGGTTACTACATTAATGTTGCTAGCACAATATAACAGCGCGATGTACAGGGACAGTGGTTTTATTTTTTCCATCAGATGTTCGATTAAACAGTTTTTTTAAGCCCATCTTGAACTCAAATTTTGTTCAGTCCCCCCAACTTCAACTAGCTTTATACGCCTCTGTATTACAATCCTCACGAAAATCGATCTCAACACGCCTGAAATTAGATTTTTTTTTTAGTAGGTTTACTCTCAGGGCCAAAGTTTTTCGTAGTAGTAGTTTCCATTTCTAGCTGAACACAAAAATACAGGACCATGCTGCCGGTAAATCACATCTCAATCCGAGCCTTGCAAACTAACAGATTTTCCTATGGTTAAATGCCGTTAGGATATCATTAGTAAACTGATCTAACGACTCGGCCTAAAAATTTGTGAAAGGACTAACAGAGGTCTCCGTAATTCATAAAGACTTCATTGAAAATGCTGGAGTACAAGGGATGCACGTTTGCTAAGATCACGAACACTCCGAGTCTGAAAGTGACGTGGGAGAATAGGGCTCAGAATGTCGGTTATACAAACTTGAAAGTAATCGCTGAAAAAAACGTGAAATAAATCGAAAAAATAAAATTGAGTAAATTAATCGCATCCTTGCATTTTTTCATTAATAATTTTCTCAATGTACGATCAATCAAAGATGTTCTACCTTGGCCCAATAAATTCTCTTATCCCCGCCAAGTGTTTCTTATGGAGAAAATCATCTTTTCTGACTTTTGGGCAATAAAGATTTTTTAAGATCTCGATTTTGATTGCCAATTCATGCCAAGAAACTTTATGAAATAAAAATAAAATTGGTCATCAAGGTGTTCTTGAGCTCTTTTAATAGTTAAGTTAGATTTTGAAACGTCACTGTTGCTATTTATTCACATTTTTGTGGGGTTGACCTACCTTCTTTGACTTTTCAAGAAATAGTATGGAGGCACCGTAAGCGATTTTTTAAACATTTTTTAAGCCGTAACAATTAACTTTTCACTATATTTACATTTAGGATTTCTTAATCCGTGTCGTTATGTCGCATGCTTACAAGGATTTTGTGTAGTGGAGCAGGGAATGGCAGTATGCAAAGTTCCACTCGATACAGCAATACCACCAACTACCAAAAACAGCACTTAAGGTAAATTTCTATTTGTATAAGGAGCTCTTAACCACTTATCTCAATCGTTACTTTGATGTAATATCTTTTATCATTATCTTTGTGATTACTTAGTAACACTTATACTACAACACCTATACGTGGTATCCTTGTAAAGACGGCCTAAAAGAGTTAAGGAATCAAAAAATTTTTGTTTAAACAACTGAAATCTCATGGCCTCAGGATTGTTACTTTGAGGCCTGTGAATCTGAATAGTGGATTCTGTTAAGTCATAAGCCAATTAATTTGCATGTTTCAATTAAGAACACAAATATCTCTGGAATGAGGCAGGGTATTGATATAGTACACAGCAACAGCATATTTCTTAACGTTAAATGCATTTTAAAATAAAATGGAATTTTATCGGCGAATTTTTTCGTAGTGGTGACATTCTTGTTTGTAGCGTTAAAGAATAATTAACGAGTGTTTCATTTACTCACTGTCAAGTAGGACTCTGTCTCGCATACGTCGTCATAAAGTCAAAAGCCGTACATCATACCAAATAAATGGAAATCTAACTGATACAATTTTCTTTCTTCTATAGTGGATTGATCTGATTTTAGCCAATGCCACGTCAATATACCGTTTGTTATAGCAGATGAAAAAGAAAGGAACCGATTTCGAATAAAGAAATTAAATTTTTTGCTCAGTGGCTTTGTTGAACTTACTTTGTTGCAGAACGTGCGAGAAGGCAAACAGTTCTTTACTCTATCACAGCCTCATTATGTAGATGTTTGTTTTTGAGAAGAATGTTCAGGCTCAAGCAGGAAGTATGCTTTTAGACCATGTACTGGGCCACTATATCCCTGCCTTGCTCCTTCCCACACGGTGGGAAATGAGAGTGTTGTTAAGAGAAATCTCATCTTAAATTTATGACCAAAATTCAAAAGAGGAAACAAAGTGTACCTGAATATTTACGTCGTGGTCTAAAATTTTCTTTATTAAAATGTTGTTAACACTAAGTGTATATATATATATATACAGTCAAAAAATATTTTAATAAAGTTTATTAGACATTGTATCAAGACATGAATCCTGACTGCAATTTTAGTGCTTATTGGTGTAAAATACGTTTGTGATATCAAGAGGTGATTAAAAGGAAAACTGTTGAGGATAAGGAAAATTTTATATTTTCAACAATTTTTTGTGGAGGGGCAGGTTCCAAGCACGGGGATCATGGCCTTCCGTGCCCCAGCTCGGCTACGGACCTGGGAATGTCGAACAATGAAACATAGCGATAGCAAATATAATCTGCCAGAATCTGAAATTGTTTTAAAGTTGAGTTGGGTAAAGGAATCCGGTAAAAATACAATTAAGTTTAAAAGTTTGAATTCTGGAGGCATTCAAACATATTGTAATGCACAGTCAGGTATCTGTATACTTCTACTTTATATGAAAAGCGTTCTGATATAAAAGCACACCAACTACAACTCAACAAGAAAACCCACACACTCAACTCGGTCCCAGGCTGTACATAGTAGCACATCCCACTACCTCCTCCCGAGATGGACACGTCCCTGTGTCCCATCTTACAAGAACATCAAATATCTACAAAGTAGTCATTGACCCAGCAAGGGGGCTTCCTGTGTCGGGCGGGTCGTTTCAAACTCCTCTGTTGCTGGTGCATTGCTGTTCATTCGGCGTTGTTGATTGAGGTTGGGCCGTCATTATTTCATCAGAAGGCTGGTCAAGTTTCTTTTGATCAAGCCAGGTAGGCACTGCTTCTCCATTATACGGGCGTAACCGGTCATGATGTACTTCTTTAGGCTTCGACTTTGAACTCTTTTGAATCTGGTACACTACGTCACCTATTCGCTTGAGAACGAGATATGAGCCCTCCCAGGGGCGCTGTAGACATGGGGAGCGCTTCTTCTTCTTAGGATCGTACAACCACACTGCAGCTGCACGGTCATACACTCGCTGGTTTAGTCTCTGGTTGTACTTCTTCTTTTGTCTGCCACGTTCGAGGTTTAGATGTTCTCGAGAGTATCGATGTACCTGAGAAATTGTCTATTGCAAACTCCAGGGCGTACTCACTTACACCTATCTGTTTAGCATCCTCTGGAGGGCAGAATAGAAGGTCAACTGGAAGGCGTATCTCTCGTCCGAACATCAGTTCACAAGGTGAACAGCCACTTGTCTCATTCACTGCCGAATGATAAGCCATCATTAGGATTGGTAGGTGGCGATCCCAGTCCTCTTGATTTTTCTCTACAAACTTGGACAGCATGTCTTTTAGAGTACGTTTGAATCGCTCAACCATACCGTCTGACTGTGGTCTTAGCGGGGTTGTTCTCATCTTTTCCATTCCCAGAATTTCACAGACCTGTTTGAAAAGAGCCGCTTCAAAATTACGTACTTGGTCTGAGTGTATCTCCTTCGGAACGTTATACCTTGGAATAAACTCCTTTGCCAGCACTCTTGCCACTGTTTCAGCTTCCTGACTAGGGAGCGCGTAGGCCTTTGTCCACTTCGTAAAATAATCACCAACCACCAATATTGTATTTATTCCCCTGAGCTGAGATCGTAAGTGGTTCGGTGATGTCCACCGCAATCCTTTCTAAAGGAGCGCCGACATTATAGCTCCTCATACCAGCTTTAGGTTTTTTTGGAGGACCTCGCCTAGAGGCACACTTGGCACAAGATCGGCACCACCTGCGTACATCTTGTGTGTAGCCAATTCCAGTACAATCGTTCTTTGACCTTCGCTAGCGTCTTCTTCATCCCTAGATGCCCAGCGGTTGGACTGCAGTCTAGTTGGCCCAGTACCTCTTTTCTGCAACTTCGGGGCAGAACTAGCTGCCAACAAACATCATCTCCAGCTTCGGTTTCCCATTGCCGATACAAGATGCCATTCATCAGAACCATCCGTTCCCACTGGGCCCCGTACGATTTGGCATCTGGGCTCTCTCGCACCATCACTGACCAGTCGGGACGTGTAGCACAATTCTCCTTTCAAGTAAGAATTTTGGATATGCCCTCATCAGCTAGTTGCTCTTTACGACTGTCCTCTGGAGACCACGGCTGCACCCATGTCGCCTCTTGCTTCTTGGCACAGGTCTTTGTTGCCACATTACAGGAGACAGTACTTTCTTCCTCCGCCCTAGCTTTCTTCTCGTCTTCAGGCTTGCATTTCTTACACTCACCACATGTTCTTCTGGAGAGTCCGTCAGCATTTCTATGATCCTCGCCCTTTCGATACTCGATCTCAAACTCGTACATAGACAATTCCTCTAGCCACCGAGCAATTTGGCCATCAGGGTTACGGAAACTGAGAAGCCACTTGAGGGTGGCATGGTCTGTCCGAATCAGGAAGCTCTTTCCCAAGAGGTAATGACGAAAATTACGAATTGCCAAGATGACTGCCAACAGTTCTCTCCTAGTGACGCAGTAGTTACGCTCGGTCTTTGTCAAAGTACGGTTGTAGTAGGCCACGGGTCTTTCCTCTCCATCCTGACTTTGAGACAAAACCGCACCCACCGCTGTGTTGCTCGCGTCGGTGTCCAGGACAAACATCTAGGACAGGCGCTGTTGGCAAGCAACACGTCGACTCAGTATTCCACAGTCAATAACGGTTATTATTATATGGCTTGCTTCGTGAGCGGTCTATTACGCTTTTCCCCCCAATTTGATTTGTCAAGATGTAAATACACTCGAGGTGTAAGCAAAGTTGAGATGTAAACAGAGTCGAAACGTTAACACAGACAAGATGCAAACACAGTGGAGATGTAAGCACAGTCGACATGTAAACACAGTCGAGATGTAAACACAGTCGAGATGTAAACACAATAGAGATGTATAAACACAGTCAAGATCTGATATTAACACAGTCGAGATGTAAACATAGTCGAGATGGAAGCACACTTGAGATGTAAGCAAAGTTGAGATGTAAAGAGAGATGAAATGTTAGTAGTTGTAAAAGGCGGATTCTGGCGCACTTTTTTAATTAATTCAAAATGGCGGCAAAAATATTTAAAAATAATAAAAAAGATAAAAAAAGTTAAAAAATTTTAAAAAAACTAAAAAATGTTAAAAACTTAAAAAATCTTAAAAATCTTAAAAAAAACTAAAAAAACTAAAAAAAATTGATTTTTTAAAAAAAACTTTCTTAAAATAAATAAAAGAAATTATGGAAAAGTTTGCAAAAGAATTTGTAGGAGGTCTTATTGATTGATATGCTATAGAAATAGAATTTATTAAAGATATCCAAAATATTTTAATGGAAAAATGTGAAAAAAGTGAAGAATTAACACCAGACGAGTGTTATATGTTGGTATCTACACAAAACTATATAAGAGAGAAAATGGGTTTAGAACCAGCAGCATTTAAATAAATTTTTAAGAAATCAATTTTTCAGACTTTTTTTTAAAAAAATTGATTTCTAATATAAAATAAGTTAACGCACAACCACCTAGGGTCGATTTTCAACATAAATAAAAGTTTTCTCTAAAATAAAAAGAAGAAAGAGATGAGTGAAGTAAGACAAAAAATTTTTGATTTAAATAAAAATTTCCTTAAAAATAAAAGAATGAGCAGTAAAAAGATTGATCTTAATAATTTTATTATTAGTGAAAAAACAAAAGTTTCAGAATTGCGAGCAGAAGCAAAAAGTCGAAAACTTAAAGGTTATTCCAGACTTAAGAAAGTGGATCTAATAAAACTTATAACAAAAGATGGAAATGTTTATAAATTACCACCGACACTAAAATTACATTCCATGCTAGAAAAAATGAAAGTTTTGGAACTGCATGCTAAAGCAAAAAATTTAAATTTAAAAGGTTATTATAAGTTTAGAGGAAAAAATGCTTTAATTAATTTTTAGCAAAATAACGCAAATTTTAAACAGGTAATACCAGAATTAGATTGGTTTACACTTAACAACGTTAAAAAAAACAATAAATGAAAAATTAGATATTTTGAAAAAGAAAATATCAGAATGTTATAACAAACCAATTTTTAAAAGACTTGCACCTCCTAAAAAAGTAGAATTGTTATTTCAAAGTGTTGTAGATACAATGAGAAGTACAGTAGATTATTTAAGGGATAAATTACCACTTTTAAAGAAAAGATTTACATTAGTGGAAGATAAAACAGCTCTTGGTACGGCTATAGAAAAATATTATGTAGAAGGTCATCCAAATTATGACTTTGTAACTTTTTTAACTGCAGTTAAAGATGTTATAATTAGAAAACTACATGAAAAATTACAAGGAAAAAATCAATATAAATTTAGATTAGTTTTACATTGTGAAATGTTTAAAGAAGATCCAGCTACTGGTGATAAAATTATTGTACTAGCCTATTACAATAATGAAACAAAAACACTATTGGAAGGTACAAATTTAGAAGAAATTTATAAAAATTCTGCAGAAAAGATTTTAGAATCTCTTGCAAACTATCAAAAGAAAGGAAGGAATTGGAGAGTTTATTCTATTAAAAAATTAGAACTTAAATTTTTCAAATACGGTCCATTAAAAACATCTTCGTATATTCCATTACCAAAATGGTTGAAAGATAAAAAGCAATTATAAATATGCAAAATAGAGATCAAAATGTTTTAAACATGCATTTACAAGAGCATTAAATCCAGTAGAAAGAGATGAAGAAAGAATAACAAAAATTCTTAAAAAAGAATCTGAAAAATATAACTGGGAAGGTGTAAATTTTCCAGCAACTTTAAAAGACGTGGATGTAGTAGAGAAAAATAATGTTTCAATAACTATTCTATCTTACGATGAAAATAATAAGATTTATCCTTTAAGAGTTCCAAAACTAAGAGGGCCAGCAGAGGAGAATTATACTTTTCAAAATTAGCAATGAAGAAGGAGATTCTCACTAAGGCGTTGTAAATAATTTATGTTGACTTTTATCTAATCAAACATCTAAACATAAATATAAAAGACATTTCTGTCTTTATTGTCTAAATGGTTTTAACTCTTTAAAAACTTTAGAAAACTACTTAGAATGCTGTCAGAAATACAAACTAGCTGCAAATTTATTTCCAACAAAAGATAAAGATGACATTTTAGAATTTAAAAATTTCCACAAAATATTACAAGTTCCATTTGTAGTTTATGCTGATTTTGAATCTATCACAAAACCAATCCAAACTTGTGAACCAAATCCAAAAGAAAGTTTTACAAAACAATATCCAAAACATGATCCTTCTGGATTCTGTTATTATTTAAAATGTTTTGATGATAATATTTACAAGTCTAAAATTGTAAGATATACAAAAAGTTTAGAAGAAGATGTAAGTCAAACGTTTGTAGAAAGTTTAGAAAAAGACTTGACAGAAATACATGAAAAATTTAACTTTCCCAAAAAAATGATATTTACAAAACAAGATGAAGAAAATTACAAAAATTCTAAAACTTATCTTTTTGAAAAAGAATTTAATGAGAATGAAAAAAAATTAAAAAAAAGTTAGAGACCATTGTCATTTTACAGGTAAGTTTAAAGGTGCTGCACACAGCTGTTATAATTTAAAAGTTAAAAAACCAAAATTTATTCAAGTCATTTCCCATAATTTAGGTTATGATTCCCACTTGTTTATAAAAAAATTGGGAAAAACAGAAGGTAAAATTAGCTGTATTCCAAAATCGAAGAAAAATATATATCTTTTACAAAAACATTTACTGTAGATAATTATATTGATAAAAAACCAGCATTACCAATACAAATTAAAAAAGAGTTGAGATTTATCGACAGTTTTAAATTTATGGAAACATCTCTTTCAAATTTAGTTAATAATTTAAACAAATCCCAATTTAAAATTACAAGTAAGTATTATCAATGTGAAAAATTAAATTTAGTTTTAAGAAAAGGTGTTTATCCTTATGATTATGTTGACTTGCTTAAAAAATTAATAGAAACAAAATTACCAGCAAAAGAAGAATTTTATTCTAAACTTAACAATTCTCACATTTCTCAAGAAGATTATTCCCCTCACACTCAAAAAGTTTGGAAAATGTTTAAAATCAAAAATTTGGGAGAAAATCTGATGTTTTGATTTTAGCCGATGTTTTTGAAAATTTTCGACAAGTACGTTTAAAATACTATGAATTAGATCTTGCATGGTATTATACAGCTCCAGGATTATCTTGGGATACATTATTAAAAATCACAAAAATATGTTTAAAATTACTGACTGATCCAGACATGCATTTAATGGTAGAGGAATGAATTCTAGGTGGAATTTCTCAAATTCCAACAAGATATGCAAAAGCAAATAATCCATATTTAGGCCTAGAAAATTACAACCCAAACTTAACAACAAAATATATAACTTATTTAGATGCAAATAATTTATACGGATGGGCCATGTCAAAACCATTACCAACCGGTGATTTTGAATGGATGAAAGAAAAAGAATTTGAAAATTGGGAAAACCTTGCAGGTGGAAAAGGTTGTATTTTAGAAGTAGATTTAAAATACCCAAAAGAATTACATGATTTACATAATGAATATCCACTAGCTCCAAATAGACTTGTGATTAATAAAGTTGAAAAATTAATGACAACTTTACAAGATAAAGAAAAATGTTGTTCATAAAGAAAATCTAAAATTATATTTATCTCTTGGATTAAAATTAACAAAAATCCATAGAGGTATAAAATTTAGAGAAGAATGTTGGATGAAAAAATATATAGATCTTAATACAAATTTAAGAATGAATGCAAAGAATGATTTTGAAAAAGATTTCTTTAAACTAATGAACAATTCAGTTTTTGGAAAAACCATGGAAAATCTTAGAAATCGAACAGATATAAGATTAGTTACAAATGAAAATGATTTTAAAAAACTTACAGCAAAACCAAATTTTGAAGATATAACTATATTTTCTGAAAATCTTGCAGCAGTTCACATGAAAAGAACAAAAATAAAATTTGACAAACCTACATACACTGGAATCAGTATTTTAGACTTGTCAAAAACTTTAATATATGATTTCCACTATAACTATATAAAACCAAAATATGGAGAAAATTTAAATTATTATTAACAGATACAGATTCTTTAATCTATGAAACTATAACAGATGATTTTTACAAAGACATTTCTCCAGATGTAGAAAAACTGTTTGATACTTCTAATTATTCTAAAAATTTCCAATTAGAAAATTTCCCAGTTGGTAAAAACAAAAAAGTTTTGTGAATGTTTAAAGATGAATGTGGTGGAAAACAAATGATAGAATTTGTTGGACTTTGACCAAAATCTTATTTTATCAAATGTTAGACAATACAGACCAGAGCGAAGTGAAAGAAGAAAAAATATGTAAAGGAGTTAAGAAAAATGTTCTAAAGAAAAACATTTCTTTCCAAGATTATAAAAATTGTTTATTTAACAAAAATGAACAAATGAGAACTTTTAAGGTAATTTCTCATGATAAACATGAATTGCATTCTCAAATAATTAATAAAATAGCATTATCTGCAAATGATGACAAAAGAATAATTTTACAAGATAAAATAAATACAATTGCATATCGGCATTATTAAAAAAACAAAAAAAAACATTGTATTAATTTTAATCACATTTCTAAAGATTTAGAAAATGAAAACAAAGAAAGAATTATAAACATGTATTTTTATTACCAAAATTAGCTACATGTTATAAATGGAAATATAAAAAATTTAAAAAAATTGTTTTAGTCGCAAATTTGTCAAGTATTTGTTTAACTTCTAGTGGTGCAATAGCAGGCAGAATTATTTTAAATCCAATATTACTTGGTGTTTTAACAGGTGCTGGAGTTTTACTTAAAGGTTATATTGCAGGTTCAAATTTACATGCAAAAACAGAGAAATGTAAGCTTGCTTAAACCGGATATGAAAAAAATACTATCTAAATTTAAAAATATTTTAAGAGGTGCTAATTTAAACAATGAAATACTTTTATCTGATGTACAATTTTTTGAAGAATTAGTAATTGATTTTTGTCCTACTGTAGATAGGTTTTTTAAAAAATACGAGTCAAAATATATTATAAACAAAAATTTGGAAAAAAAGGAATAACTAAAAAAAATTTTGATATTTAAAAAAAGAGTTTTCTAAAATAAAAAAGATGCCAAAAGGAAGAAAACTTCTAAAACAGGAAGGTGCTAAAGAGTTTTTTAGATGTAAAGAATGTAGCTGTGAAGTACATTCTGAAACAGGATTAAGACTTCATTTTAAAAAGAATCATAATATTGAAAATGTAAAAGTTGTATTTGGGAAAAATAATGAAATGTGCTCAATTTGTGGTTGCTCTATAAACAGATTTAAGATGAGAGAGCATATGATAACACATAATTTATTATAGAATCTTGTACAATGGTTTGAAAAACCTTTTGTGTTCCAAGGGCTGATGCCCTGTCTCCAAAAATACTTTGTTTTGTTCTTGCTTGCGCTCCTAAAATAGAATAAATATATGCTTCAATAGATTGATTTAATAATTCTGTTCCTTTTAAAGTTAATCCATTTGAAATTTTTGCAATGAATTTTTTATAGTCATTTTGTAAATCTTTTATAAAACCAGCACCTGGACCATAAGTTTTTCCATATTTGCTAGCATTAACAACAAGAAGCAAAACTAGAATTGGAAAAAAACTACAACTGTAAATGATAAAAGTGATTCAAAAATAGTCTTAAAATCTGCAACTAACTTTTGGGATTATAATAATGTTTTTTTACATGATAATGATTCATTTACATATGATGGGAATAACATTACAATCAATCCTGGATATTGGTCTTTTGAAATGTTGAAAAATAAATTTAAAGAAAATGATAGAAAAATAACTTTAACACAAGCATTAGAAAATGGTCAATGTACAATTTTATCGGATAGAGATTTAAATTTAAAAAATTTATGTTTATTACTTGGATTTTCTAAAAATATATATATAAAAAAAATACAACTGTAAAAAGCGATAATGTAGTAGATATAAATCAAGGTTTATATTTTGTAAATGTTTGTTGCGATGCAGTAGATAGATCAAAAAATTTTGATTCTAATGGAAAAGATCAAACTTAATAACTTGTCTTCCAATTGCTACCACTCAATCTTTAAAAGGAACAGTAGCATGTTTTGAAAATGTGGGGAGTAAAGTTTCTATTTAAAAAAACATTACAATTCTTTAAACTATGAAATTTTTACAAATAAAACGAGTGAAGGGAGCAATAATAAAGATAATATTGGAAAAATACTTTTAAAATTATATATAAAGTAAAAAAAATGAAAGACAAAGAGTTTGTTTTGGAACAGGAATTACAAAATTTATATTATGATCCAGTTACAGGTTATACATTTGCAGAAAACTTTATCAAAAAGCAAAAGAAAATGGATTAAAAATCTCCAGAAAAATTGTTAATGATTGGTTAAAAACACAAGATACATACACACAATATAAACCACTTATTAAAAAATTTAAATTCCAAAGAACATTTTTAAAGATCTATGTGATCAAATTCAAATAGATTTAGCGAACATGAAAAATTATCAAAATAAAAATAATGGATATTTTTGGATTTTAAAGGTATAGAAATTCTACATTGGTATGCATTTGCTATTCTGGTTTATAGAAAAGATACAAAAAATATGAAAAAAGCAATAAAAGGATTATTAAAACAATTTATAACAAGATTTAATGGAAAATATCCAAAACTTGTACAATTTGATGATGGAAAAGAATTTTATAATGTAGGTGTTAAAACACTTTTAGAAAAATTAAATATAAAATATTTTTCTACAAACTCAGATCGAAAAGCAGCTATTGTCAAAAGATTTAACAAAACTTTAAAAACGATAAATATTTGGAAATATTTTTAGAGTGTAGGAACTTATAAATGGATTAATGTTTTGGAGCAATTATTAAAAAATTATAATTTTAGTGAACACAGTAGCATTTTAATGAAACCTGTAAATCTAAATAACTCAAATAAAGGTCAAGTATGGCTTACACTCTATGGTTATGGATTAGGAAAATTTCCAATCCCAAAATTTAAAATTGGAGATACAGTTCGAATTTCTAAATATAAAAATGTTTTTACAAAAGGTTATGAAGCAAATTTTACTGAAGAAATTTTTAAAATTGTAAACGTTTCTAGAGGCGATCCAAACATGTATGAATTGGAAGACTTTGAAAAAGAACCAATCTTTGGGAATTTTTATGAGCAAGAATTATCTTTTGTAGATAAAAAAAGATGATGACTTTTATAGAGTTGAAAAAATATTAAAAAGAAAAAAGTAAACAGAGAAAGTATGGTTTTAGTAAAATAGTTAGGATATGATTCTAAACATAATTCTTGGATCTTAGAAAAAGATGTTAAACACTTGTAAAAAATAATAGAAAATAAACTATGGCAGAAGGCGGATTTGAAGATTACGAAATGAAAAATAGAACTGAAGGAAAATTGTAGTGTACAACAACTCAACTCGTTTCTAATGGCGGTAAATCTCAACAACAACCAGCATATACAATCACCTGATGTAACACGTGATCAAAAATTTTATAACATTGCCCTAGGCTGACTATATTACATTACACTCCTTCCTTCCTTTAAAAAAGTCTGATAACATCCACTATAATGTTCAAAGTACGACACTGTCATCAACAAAATATTCAACAAATATTTACTTATTTATATATTTACATATTCACAACAGCTTTCTTTCAATCACATTTGTTCGATAAGTCGCTCTGGTGGTTTTCTTTCTCGCAATGGGTAACGCCTAGTTGACTGAGTGATCGATTCTTCATCTTTGGAGGTCTTTTTGGTATTTTCTTCTCCACTTGCCTTTTCTTTGGTTGGACTTTCTCGTAACTTTAAGGACGGGTCTGGTTTCATTGAAGTATTGGTACATTCTTTTCCCACGATTGCCTTTTCAGGTGGCAATGTTTAGGAAGGTTGTGGTGGTAAAACTTCCGTCGGTTCCAGAGTTGGGTGTTGTATTTTGGTTCCAGAAAGGTCCTTTAATGGATCAATGTGCCTTTTCCAAATAAAATCTTCTACTTGTACTCTGTACGTCACTGGGCGTAACTTGCATATGACAACCCCCTTCGCCCCGGTCTCCTTACTTTTCCTGTAATCTCGGATAAGAACAGGATCTCCCACACACAGTTGTCTTTTCGGCGCTCTCGCTTGTAATTTGGAAGGTTTATTAACTTTCTTTCCTAGATCTGAACGTAGAAGATCCAGTCGAGTGCGCAGTCTCCGGTTCATTAGCAATTCTGCGGGTGTGCAACCAGTTGCTGTGTGTGGAGTTGTGCTGTAACTTAATAGGAATGAACATATCTTCTGCATTAAAGTACCAGGATCTTTTTTCACCGCTTTCATCGCGTGTTTGAAGGTTCGCACGGCCCGTTCAGCTTCACCGTTTGAGGCTGGATGATAAGGTGCGCTGAGAATGTGTTTGATGTTGTTACAACGGAGAAAATCTTTAAATTCATGGGCGATGAATTGAGGTCCATTATCTAATACCACTTCCTCTGGTAGGCCATGGGTAGAGAACACAAAACGTAATGCTTGTACTGTTGCTTCCGCTGTACTGCTCGACATGCGTATCACCTCTAACCATTTTGACTTTGCATCAATGATCAATAAGAACGACTCGCCGAGGAAAGGACCACAGTAGTCCACATGCACTCGTTGGGTTGTCTGTTGTAATCGGTGGTTTACCATGCACGATTTGACAGACTTCACAGTTCCTCACTAACTGGTCAATATCTGTGTCCAGTGTGGGCCACCAAACATGCAGTCGGGCTAACGCTTTCATTTTTACTATTCCCGGATGATTAAGGTGTAACTCTGCCAGCACAGCTTCTCGATGTTTTGCTGGAATTACCACTCGCGTTCCTCTAAGCAGGCATCCATTCTCGAGCGTAAACTCATCTTTACTGCGGTAATAGCTCGTCAAATCATCGGGTACTTCTTGCTTAACCGGCCATCCGTAAAGCGTAAAATGTACGACCTTTGATAGTACTGGGTCGCGTGCGGTGTCATCACGGAGATTTCTGGCATTAATTGCCACTCTTGCTACTTGAAGCTTGTTTACTTTCTCTGCTTCTTCTTCACCGGGGTTAACTTCAGTTATGGTCTCGCATGGTAACCTAGATAATGCATCTGCATTTGCATTCTGTTTTGAGGATCGGTACTTAATAATGTACTGGTACGCTAAGAGTTGTATTGCCCATCTTTCCATCTTTCGTATTCCAAAAATAATGGCTAATGCTTCTCTCTCGAAAAGGGAGTAGTTCCTTTCAGCTTTGGTTAATGATCGCGAGGCGTAAGCAATTGGACGTTCACTCCCGTTTTCAGTGATATGTGATATGACGGCTCCCACACCAACTGGTGATGCATCCACTGCTAATTGTACTTGTAACTTGGGACTGTAATGAACCAACACTCAGGATGAAACCAGAGTTTCTTTAAGAGTTTGAAATGAGGCTTTACACTCGGAAGTCCAACACCAAGGTATTTCCTTTGACAGTAATCGATTTAGTGGACTAACCAGGGTTGACATGTTGGGAATAAATTTCCGATAATAAGTTATTAATCCAAGAAATGACTGTAGCTCACTTTTGTTTTTTGGTTCACGTACTTTGATTATCGCTTCCACTTTTGCGGATGATGGGTGGATTCCTTCCCGGTCTACGACAAAAGCAAAATATTCGACTTTGGGCGTCAAAGTGTGTACTTTGACTTCTTCAACTTTGCTCCAGAATCTTCAAACTTCTTAAGTGTTCTACGCAAATTCTTAACATGCTGGGTATCATCCTCGCCAGTGACAATTAGGTCGTCTAATATCCCTCCTGTTTGACTTAGACCATCTAACATCTCGTCCATAATCTTTTGGAATATTGCTGGTGCTGCTGCTACTCCAAAAGGAAGCCTAGTATAACGGTATAAACCTAAGTGGGTGGTTATGGTGACATAAGGCTGTGATTTCTCATCCAGGACTACTTGTTGATAGGCATTACTCAAGTCTAACTTGGTGAATAATTGTCCTCCATTTAACTTAGTGAAAAGCTC
>JBAHVQ010000079.1:43114-53605 GCA_036872915.1 Nanipora kamurai
TCCAAATAATCGCAGGCGATCTTTTTCGATCGCAAACGGTCGCAGAGATAGAACATTTTCTATGTCTGCGATCGCGAACGCAGACGGTCTCAATGAATCGCAGGATCGCAGAAAAGTGTTTGCATATAATCGCACAAGATCGCCGACAATCGCCTGCGATCGTCGGCGATCCTGTGCGATTATATGGAGACAAGCTTTAAGAAAGGGTTGCATCGCTTCCCAAATGCAGTTAGATAGTTCCGTTTCGTTGGCGTATTTCTTGTTCTTGAAAGATTTTGTATGGTTTCTGTAGCACTCTTTGAAAGGGTTTGCTATCATACCTATATAATGTTTTGTTTTCCCGTTATCGGCTGTTGCAATGCTCGGTCGTTAGATCACATTCGTTGTCTGGCATCTTCCGGAACGTGGACATTCGTCTTTGCGTCGGCAGTTACATGTGTCGGTCGTGTGGGGTTTCGCCATAGCTAGGACTCTAAAGGTGTGCTTAGAGATGGCGCTTCTCATGTTACTCATGCAGCTACAGGTATAACTAATTTTTATTGTGTTTCGGCTAAATATTCTGTGCAGGTTAGAGGATGGTGGGAAATGTTTGTCAATTAGGATTAGAAAGTAGCGGCCAATGTTTGGTCGGACACTCTTGTTGAATGGTGGGTTGTACCAGATTATATTTCGGCGTCTGTTTTCGTTGGTTGTTCAATCTGTTTGCGGAAGCTTCGCCATCAGGGTTGTATTCCAGTTTGACGTTAAAGTTGCTTCGTTTCAGGGCTTCCTCGTATAACGGCGCTGCTGTGTCAAAGGAGAGGCGGTAGGAGGAAAGGGTTGAGAGGCGATTGTTTAACAATTGGACTTAAAATGACCGCAGTGGCTAACCAGAGAGTGGTGAATTTCTTAGACATCACCTTCAACCTACACAACAACTACTAACCCTACCGCAAACCAAACGACAACCCTCTGTTCGTGCACTGCCAATCCAACCATCCTCCGTCCACAACTAAACAGCTTCCCTCTTGGGGAAGCTGTTAACAGTTAAATTAAATTGTTAGCATTAACAATCGCCTCTCAACCCTTTCTTCCCACCGCCTCTCTTTTGACACGGCAGCGCCGTTATACGAGGAAACCTTGAAAAGAAGCAACTTTAACGTCAAACTGGAATACAACCCTGATGGCCAAGCTTCCGCAAACAGACCGAACAACCAACGAAACAGACGCCGAAATATACTCTGGTACAAACCACTATTCAACAAGAATGTCCGACCAAACATTGGGCGCAACTTTCTAATCCTAATTGACAAACATTTCCCACCATCCTCTAACCTGCACAGAATATTTAGCCGAAACACAATAAAAATTAGTTATAGTTGCATGATTAACATGAGAAGCGCCATCTCTAAGCACAACTTTAGAGTCCTAGACTTTAGAGATCACAACTAGAGTCCTCTATCTATTTGTCTATCTATCTGTCTGTCTAAATATCTATCTATGATTTTAATGGACCAAAACGGGTTTTGTCAATTAAAAAGAAAAGTATTCCCATAGTTAAGCACCACATGTTGAAGATACGACTAAAACCATTGTAAAAAGAATTTCTACATTTCATTTTATTTTTGAAAGGTTACATGAACAGGTACGCAACTCGTCGTCGCCTGGGTCGAAGTCCAACATGCGAAGACTTTGCACGAATCCACAATGGTGGGCCAAATGGCTACAAATGGTCTTCCACAATTGCTTACTGGAATAAAGTTAAGGCTGAAGGATGTAGTCAGTATAGCTAGATAGACGAAAAAGATTGACAGGCCGTAATCAAGTTTAGTTTAACATTACAGCTTTTGATAGGCAAAAATCATTTGTTAAAAATACAGAAAAAAAATAAATAAAGTTCAAAAAGATATAAAAATTCTGCCTTTAACAAGTACGAAATAGTGTAATGGCCGGTGGTGTAATGACCGGTCCGCTATACTGAACAAAGAAAACAAAATAAAAGCATTTTATTGTTGAAATGAAGGAAACTTACTGCAGAGTTCAGGCGAAGTCAAACTTATGTAATTAAAGTTTCTTTAAGAATTCGGACAAATGACTCTTGCCTAGCTTGATAGCTAATAGGTGGGCAGGTATTGTTTCAACAACTCTGTTCGGAAACTACGAACTGTCAACAATATTTAATTTTAGAGAAGACGAAAGAAATAACAACACAATTTGTGCCCCTTGCACACATCAATTAAACGACCAATTTGGTGGACAACTTCAAAGTTTCCACATCAAAGTGCCAGTCAGACCAAAAATCCTACTAGTTGTTTAGATTGTATTTGGTAGTACATTGGAATTGAAGAAGAATAGTATTCTCACTTAGTCAACATCTCATCTTGTTCCAGAGATCCAATATCCAGGTTTCTGAAACGTGCTAATTAGTTGCCGTAACGTCATCTACTCATGCGAACTGGATAAAAATCCCATGATGGGGATATATATTCAACAATTACTGTACATATTGCCTCGTTCCACTCCTATCATGTCTGGAAACTTTCAGTTCTTTCAAACAGATATTTCATGGGATATTTGTCCATTTGGGAATTTGTGAGTAGATGATGTCATGCGACATCTAATTTGGATATTTTAAAAACCTCATAATATACGGAACAGGATAAAATATTGACTAAACAAGAATGCTATTGTTCCTTACTTGAAAAGTACTTCTAAATAAAATCAAAATTGGGATCGGCAATTTTTGCATCTTACTGGCCCTCTGAACAGACCAAATAATTTACGTAAATTCTATTGTTTTGTCCACCACGTTGCTTGTCTAATTTACGAACGCAAGTTATCCTAAAAGGAAAGGAAAAGTGAAGGAAAATGTTTGTCGAAAACTTTTAAAAGTACATAGTCGCAGGAAAATACCAGAAGCTATTTTACACATATTTCCAGACTTTAGCAATGCGATTGAAGTAGGAAGCCTTAAATGCAGTAGTTTTGCATGACAAAACTTGCAGCATAAGGTCACGCAGGATTTGAATTTAGTTGTGTACGGTCATAACTAATAAAGGTAATATAATCGTCAATGTTCAAGTCCGTGTCCGTGGAGCGCCTTGTAGAAAGAAATGTCCCGAATTTCTCTATCTGGGCATAGCTGGTAACATATTTAGAGACTGCAGTCTCTCTTTATTGGACATTTCACCAATTTTTGATTTTAAAATCAGTCTTACTTAATGCTGAACAGAAAGTTTGCTCATGTGGGAGCTTGGTAAATATCAGACGACTAGAGGACGTTCGTCAAGCTCATTCTCTCAGAAAAACGATTTCTGAGCCCTAGACGGGAATCGAACCCACAACCTTCTGGTGACCGGTGAGACGCTCTAACCATTGAGCTACCACGACTCAGATGGTGAGCTATGGTGTAGGTTCGTCATACGTACTGCCTAAGCGGAAGTCACGATACGATAATAATGATGTAAATACTTAATGCTGAACACAAGTCGTGGTAGCTCAATGGTCATCAGAAGGTTGCGGGTTCAATTGCCGTCTGGGGCTCAGAAATTGTTTTTCTGAGAGAACGAGCTTGACGAACGTCCTCTAGTCGTCTGATATTTACCAAGCTCCCAAATAAACCAACTTTGTGTTCAGCATGAAGTATTTCCATCCTTATTATCATATCGTGACTTCCACTTAAGCTGTACATATGATGAACCTGCACCCTAGCTCGCCATCTGAGTCGTGGTAGCTCAATGGTTAGAGCGTCTCACCAGTCATCAGAAGGTTGCAGGTTTGATTCCTGTCTAGGGCTCAGAAATCGTTGTCTTGAGAGAACGAGCTTGACGAACGTCCTCTAGTCATCCTATACAGCATTGTGTCATCAGCATAAAGGGCTCCCATAGATCCACAAGGTAGGTCGTTTATAAAGATTACGAAAAATGTAGGGACAAAAATGCTTCCTTGAGATACACCAGAAGTGACTGGTACTCAGTTTGAAGAGCCACCTTCGACGACAACCCTTTGAGTACAGCTGCGAAGATAATCAGTGAACCAGCTTAAAAGACGACCTGTTACACTATAAGATTTGAAATTTTCTAATAGAATCTGATGGTCAGCTGTATCTAAAGCTTTTGCAAAGTCGTGATACAAAACGTCTGATCGGATGTTCTTGTTACGACATTGAGCAGTTGAGAAGAGAACCCGAAAAAGCTGTGTAATACAAGAAAGATTTCTAAGAAAACCATATTGTGATGACATAAAATGGTGGACGCGATCATACAATCCGCTGCGAACACATTGTAAACTTCACTAAGAATTGACAAGAACGAAATCAGTCGGTAGTTTTCCATGGACTCTTTTAGTTTATTTCTTATTGGACAAGCATAACATCCACTGATTTCCATCCAGACGAAAGTCGTCCGAAGTGCAATGATCAGTTAAACAGATCACAAATATTAGGTGCAATTTGTTGGCTGCATTCATTTAAAATGTGGCAAGGAATTGATTCCGTCTGGGCCGCATGCCTTCGAGGTATCCAGAGCTGTCAAACAATCCATACCTTCTTCCACATTTAACGTAATTTCGGATACTTGCAAATCGGTCGTAATGAAAATAAGTTACTGTCGGTGTCAGTATGTACCATAGACTTTGAAGGTAAAAACAGAGAGGAAAAATACGAATTCCAAATTTCAGCTTTCTACGCTGGAGTTTTAGTTTTGGTACATAACAACAGTTTTATGATAGCTCCGAAAGAACGTGGGATTGTTGTTAAATGAAGTTTCTAGTTTTGGCAAATATTCGCGATGTTTTCTTCTGATCAAACCTTAATGTTTTGACCAAATGAGCGTAATTTTAGCTTATCTGATCCACGAACCGATCTGTTCAACGAATAAAAGTTCATTGTCTTTTTCAAGATGTGTTCGACGGGTTGCTTGTATATTATGTCTTTACAGCTTCAATAATACCACCGCCAATCCTTCTAGCTCTGTCCCGACGAAAAACAGTGTATCCATTTAATAGCTCACCACTCAAGATAGAGTCGTTACACCAGGTCTTGCACATGCATATAACATCGTAAAGGTAACTGAAAACTAACTGGTGTAGCAAAGTGATTTTACAGATATTGCGCGAAGGGACACTGCCAGATGAAACAAAAGGTCTTCAGGCTTTTAGCATTTACATAAATCACGTTTAAGACACCACTAGGGACCTCCGGCAGCCCCAGGATTAGAGGCAATGTCCATGATTGGATCTTGATAAAAATTACGATTTCTTACAATTATGACAAAATCTTACGAAACCACAAAATATAATCAATCAAATACTCTGGTAGTTGGTATAACTTTGTGAACTAACAACTAAAAACGTACATTTTGGTGTTGAGAAAGACCTCAGACTTTTATTTTTACATGATTTTCTTTTTCACTTAACCCCCGTACGAACGGCACATGCCTCATTTTCCTGGAATTTCAGGACGTAAACGGATATTTGGTTCTCCTTCACAGTAGTACCGGAAGCAAAATGGTATGGGGTTGGGTGGCGAAATACCTATATACTGATAAGTAATAACTAATTGCTAGCGAAAGTTTCAACTGAACACACAACTTCAAATAAAACTACAGATAGTTCTTCAAAGCATAAGAGTCATTAGATGAATATAGAAAACATTGTACTGCACAACTGTTTACCAAATACGTATTCCGAACAACTAACAGTGTATTTTCGGAATTTAAGAGTGATACAGTGAGCAAATACGGCTCAAAAAATGGAAAAAAACTTAGAAAAAGTATATTCTAGTAGGGAGAAAAATTACGTTTTGGTAACTTATTTCAGATAAACTACGGTACTTTGTGTCAGTTCCTCATCCACGAAATCGCTTGTAGCGAGGGTTTTAAAATTTAGATTATCACCTGTATATGACAGGAATTATCACCCAAGCAATCTGGCAAAGCAAGTCATTAAAACAGGCGGAACAACTAAATTTGTGGTGCTTTGCTTGTAAAATGGCTTTTCGACCTGCGACTTCAAAAGTTTTGACTGACCATAGCTCCTACTATAAGCGATTAAGAAGAGGAGTAAAGAGTGGTGTTATTCTACTTGTCTTCATTAACCATGGACAGGGCGGGAAATTAAAAAAAAACGTTTGTCGCCTTTTGGCAACTAACGGGAGAAAACTAAATGATAAAATTTTGAGTAACCAGTTTTTAGAATCAAATAGGAGCTAGTTCAAAAGTGTTGAAAACCATTACCAAAAGTGGTTGTGATATCGTGCTGTATTTTGAAGGTAAAATGCTTGGGGAAAAACATCTGTCCGGAAAATTGTGCAGGAAGATAAGCCTTAACAGTACTTTTTTTAGAAGTTTACCACCGATGGTAAGCTACTAGTTACCGCCATAAAGAAAAACGATAACGACTTCCTGCAAGGTAATACAAAGACGCCATTACCAACCGACAATTTCAAAAAATAAAGAAAAAAAACTCCGAACACAAGCAGGTTTTGAACTCAAGATTTGAGAAAAACAAGACAAAATTGAAAACGGTAATATTTCGGCTTTATTTCGAAGCCTTTAAAAAAGTTCATGGACCCTGATTTACTGTTTGGCAACAGTTCGAATTTTGAAAAGTCACGCTTTAAATTTCTGTGTTTTGGAAGGTAAACGTTTGTGAGAAATGTTACAGATCAAGACAATTTCCTTTGTCAAATTTTACGACAACTATCCGCAGACGTGTGGGATTTTCGAAATTGTACAGAAAATATTTATTGCAACGAAAGCGAAAGAAGGCAAGAAAAATTGGTTTTTTTAACTTCAATTTTTAAATTTATAATCTATATTACTGTACGGAAATCCGGTCGCCAAAGTGGCGACTAAACCGTAATTTGTAGTTGCCAACGAGTAAATGCTGGTCGCAATTTCGAGCCCATATGGAAATCTCGTGGAGTTCAGATTACTTCAACAAAAGACCTTACTTAACTAGTTTAATCGGTCGTATAAGTCATCAGTGCACTGTGGAAGCTTTTTTATTTTGAGCTACTTCCTGTTCGACTTTCCGCTCGAAACCAAGTTTTTTTAAAATCTGCATAAAAAGAAACAAAATCTGCATAAAAAGTCAGAAAACTGCTTTTTTGCAAGAGTAATACGTCACTTTATCGCTGCGCAATGAACCGTGACATGAAGCGAAGCAAAAGTTTTTGAATCGTTTTTTCAGTCTCCTCGGAACTTAAAGAATTAACTGCTTCACTTTACCAGCGCCTTTACCACGAATTTTTGTCGCTGTAATGTTCACTTGGCGGTTCGTCTTGTCTGGTTCTCTTTGAAACCAGTTTTACTTCTGCTTAACGTAGCATATGACCTGAGGCGAAAAGATCAACGGAAGGTGGTTCTCTGAATAACTATTGACAGGAGATTGGTAATCAAAAAATTACCAGCACGCTTACGTAGTTAATGATCTTCGCAAGCTGTTGTTTGATTGTGACAGCACCATCCGTTTGTAATGCAAATATTAAACTTCGCAATGTCTAATTTTCAAAACTTTTCATCAGATACATTTTTTAGAAAAAATTCCTAACATTCTCTTTGTCATTCATCAATCAATTATCTATTACCAAGTCCCGATGCTACTGTTACCAGAGAAACAGAAAATAGCACAACTTGACAAATATCTTATGCTTAATATCATACTTTTTGCTTTAGACATACTTCGCGATGAACTTTTGATTATTTATCAATAGTTATAATAAGATATCAATACACATAAATGAAAACCGTATTATATCGGAGCATGCAAAAATACGACCCTTAGTACCTTATTCGATAAGGCATCACTGCATCGACTTGAAACTTTCTTGCCGATGCACAGCATTTGTCAGGGAGACATGTAAAAACCAGTTTCACAGATTTTCCAGAGAAGACTTTACGACAGATAGATGTGTGTGTGAGGGGTTCACTTCCTCGGCACTGCATCTCTAATTTAAAGTGCCCCTAAACCCTAAAACGATTTTCAGTATATCGAATATACGCTTTATTTGGGTGAAAAAAAATTGATTTGGTTAGTTCGTTCGATTTTTATGACATGATGAATTTATAAGTTTACGGTGTGTGGACTTCGGGCTTTTTAACAACCTTCTGGCCTTGGCCTATAAGATCTTTATGACGCGTTATTAGTACAATTGGCATCAGCACATCTGAAAGGCTTCTTGTCACAAGCACTCCAAAACTAGAAGTAACATACCCAAAATATGCATGAATCAGTAATATTTGCTTGCTAGCGCTGCGACTACCTTCCGTGACGTCAGCAAAGGAACTGGTTCCAGATTCCTTGTACCAAATAATTCTCATGGAAATGTAACTGACGATATTGCTCTTTTACGGACTTCAAAGACCATAAAAATTAAACGATTTATCCAAATCGAAAATTTTTCCACTAAACTCTAGAAATGAAGCTAATATTCCATGAAGCTTTACAGTTTATGGGTACTTTAACAAAGGTCAACTTATTTTTCCAAGATAATTCTGTATTAACAGTCTCACAGCATTTTGACATTCCCTTGTTTGTTTATTTGAATGATTTTTAGCGTTTTCAAAACCTAAAATAAAAGAAAAACCAAAAAATTTTACTTGTGCAACAGCAGTACGTCCAGGAAACCTCAGGGAAAATATTCAATGCAAATTATGTTATACATGAATTACTTGTCCTGTTTTCTTGAGACTAGTACAGAAATTTCGCCGAAGTTATGTTTTCAAACATTCCACTTGCTGACAAGTGATTCCAATCCAAATCCGATCCAAACGGTTTCACTTCGGATTCAGCGGTGTTTTTTCTCGGGTCGGATCGGATAAAGCCAGGTTCACTGTCTATTTAAATACCGTATATAACCTTTCTCTGTCATTTGAGTTCTAGTGGCTCAATTGTTAGAGCGTATGGCTTGCATTCAGAAGGTTGCGGATTCGAGTCCCGTCTGGAGCTCAGAGTTTTTCTGAGTGCATGGCGTTCCACAGTTTGATCAGCAAGATTTTCTCAGAGTTTAATGGTATCAAAGTGCAATCTCAAAATACTAATTAATCTGAATAGTATTTGTGTAGTATTATCATTTTCCAGAGGATAAGCCGTCGAAATCGTCTTGCTGTCAAGTGACGTATTATAAGTAATTATTTATCGAATGTTTGGGTTTCGTCCGATTGAATTTTGTGAAGTAACAATCGAATCGGAGTTTTAGGCAAACTTTCAGATTTTAAGTTGCCAGTCCGATCCAACGTACACGTTTAGTACCATATCAAAATCCTATCAGATGAAATTCCCAATCTTTTGAACTGCAATATGTCTAACACAAAAACGTAGTTTATCAGTTATGGCTTCACAAATTTTGTATTCTCTTCTTTGAATTGCCTCAGGACCAAAAGTGCTATTTTAAGACTAGTATTGAACTCTTTAGCTTCGTATGCAAATTGCCTATTTCAGCTCACATGATGTTTTGATTCTTTATCATTCCAATCATTATGCTGTCATGGGTATCTGAATATCATTAAATGCCAAAAGAACATTCCTCCGGAGTAATATCACGTGATTTGAAATCGGCAAACAAACATCAAAGTGTAAGAGGTCTTTTCCACAAACAGAAAAATTTAAAAAATTGAAAATTTTTTTTATTTGTCATTTAATGTAACTAATTCACTGACGAAAACCTCATTCATCAGTAATAAGTACAATAATAATATACAATAAAGTACCTTCAATTTTGCACCACCTGTAGCTCCGGAGACTTTTAAACCCATTTTGGTCATATCTTTCAGTGTCAAGGAGCTTTAGAAAATCAGATCAAATCATAAGTGTGGATGATAAATCTTTTAATAGTTCTTGACAACTTTTCTGAATGTTTTTGGTTTTCTGGAAGTTGTATTCCGAAAAAAAAAGCCGAATCTGATAACTGCTTCACATAAAACAATATGCATAATAACACTATTAAAGAATTAAGATGATGACGTATAAACATGTATGTACCTATTTATGTACCTACAGGTATGTATGTATGTGTGTATGTCTGTCTGTGTGTGTAGGTATGTATCCATCCATGCATGCATGCGTGAATGTGGGTAAGATGGGTGGGCAGGTACGTAGGTATCATTTTCGCCCACACCGCCTCTTACTCTCTTAAGGGGCTCTGGAGATACAGACAATGAGCGATAATGTGATTGGCTGATAGATCTTTCGATAATTACGTTAATTATGTCACGATTCACCAGGCTTCGGAACTCTCGATATCTCGCCGTACTTGGTCATCGAAGAAGATGTCTAATAACTTCAGAACTACGTATTGTTGAAATACATCGCGTACGTACGTTGTTAGATTTTTCATAAGCATTCATTTGATTCATATTTCTACGTTTTGTGCAACTTTTTGAAATGTCAAAAATTTTCGGACCATTGCTCGTCAAATGAACGTCTCACAAGTGTCACGGAATTTTGTTTTTAACACAACCTTGAGCGCTATATATTAAACAAAAGATACTAGTTTGTAAAATGCTATTAGTG
>JBAHVQ010000079.1:60362-74169 GCA_036872915.1 Nanipora kamurai
GTATGTATGTATGTATGTATGTATGTATGTATGTATGTATGTATGTATGTATGTATGTATGTATGTATGTATGAATGATGTATGTATGTATGTATGTATGTATGTATGTATGTATGTACGTACGTACGTACGTATGTATGTATGTATGTATGTGTGCGTGTGTATGTATGTATGTGTGTATGTATCCGTGTAGGTACGTACAGGCATGCAGACACGTGTATTTTACAACAGTAAGTACCATGTAAGAATTACAAAATATTTTGTTTCCCCAAAATTATTAGTTTAATGAACGATAATTGTTCGTAGACGAACATGTCTATTTTTCAATCAAATCATAAATAACTCAAGTAAAAACTAATCAGAGCACTTAGATAAAAAATTCTTTTTTATGACATGGTGTGTTTCTCATGTAAAGGTATTGTGGAATAAGGGATCCGTCGTGGGCAGAGCTTCAACACTTCGTGAGTTTCTTAAATTCTCAACTTTGCGACGGCGAAAGAAGCATTTTCTGTGACACAGCTTTAGTTGGCGATCTTCTACAAGGATTTCGAACATTTGTTGTTCGTTTCTTGATCCAGATGTCTCGGGTGAGGATGTAGATGATATTGTTAGCTTATAGTAAAACATACAGAGCTTGCTAATTGCATTTACCAAGAAGAGGATAATTGATTGGTTTTAAGAAGGTATAATTTCTTTTATAATTCTTTATGGTATAATACGTACACTACATATGTTCATCTGTTGTTTCAATTTTGTATTTCCAGGACTTTGCTACTCGTTCCCTTGCTGACGATGACTTCAACGGAGATGATGTTCCAGTGAACAGAGATGAAGAAGATGAACTCCGTTCATTTCAAATAAGACGGAGATGGGAACTCAGGTGAGCGGTATTTTTGTTTATTCGAGTGGGATCCTTTTAATAAAGTCTTTACTAAGTATAAGTGGTGTAAATGTGCATCGACTTTGCATTAGCTCATTTCTGTGATTACAGCTGTTACACATCAAAATAAGACTAAGTTATGAGCTGTAAACAACTAAATTAGTTGTAGACCTCGTGATAAGGAATAATGTTTGCGAATTAATATGCATGATTTTTTTATTTGTCCTTACTTTGTTCTGTAGCCCACATCCTTACATATTCTTCAACCAAGACCACCACAGTATGACTTTTATTGGGTTTCTTCTCAGCAAGAATGGAGACCTACTGAACCCCTCAGATAACACGATTTTGGAAAGACGCCTCATGGACCCTACATTGCGAGGGCAACTAAAGCATCAGGGAGTCGACTTTGACAAAAACTACGAATATTGGAATAGGTGAATGTGCTACGCTATCCTCGATTAACTTAATATAGCCCCTGAATATACATGCATTATTCTGAATGGCAATTTCTGTCCGCTTAACGCTGAAGGAGTAGATTTCATCGAAATATTTACAATAAAGATTAAGTGATTTCAGATTTTTCCTCCATTAGTTCCCAGATATTTTGCTGCAGAGCCAGGTTAATGCCTACGAAGGTTCTAGATGCGAAATAACATTAGCTATTTATAACATCTCGTGGGTTAGCCCTGTTAAGACTTGGTTATTTCGGAGTTTTCTGGATTTGGTTGGTGCGGGTGTTTGCGGAAATTGGTCATGGCCAATATCTCAGGAACTAATTAAAATGTGCGGGAAATCTGAAATGTCTTTCCAAAAGTCAAATTTACGAATTTTTTCACCAGTCTTATCGTAAAACGATCTCCTTTCAATGGTAAACTAATTTTTAAGCGAAATATTGAGGGAAACATTTGAAAATTTTTCGTTTGAGTTTTTGGTACATTGTTTCCATGAAATCCATGACTTTGGCGTGAAACGCTATGGGAGATATTACCACTGAAATTAATAAAAAAGCTCGAACAGTTTGGGTACGCGAAACAACGTTTGACATTTCTGTTGTGCTTCGGAAGGGACCGTTTGCCTCATTGCAAGTTGCCTATTTAGAAGAGCAAGTAGATGTTTTGCTTGTTGCAAAGAATTATTCTTCTGGGACCAGGAATCACGTATGTGAACTACTGCGCGGCAGAACTAAAATCAAGTGACAGACGTTGTAAGCGAACTTGGAGCCAGAATGTCTGATATTTGGGAATTATTACCATGGAAATTTGGTGTTAAATTACCACAAAGATTGTTATGGTGTTGTATACCGTTACGTTTGACGCCAAAATCACGGATTGGCTTTTTTACGTTATTTTTCTTTGGGTCTTGGTTGCTCAGTGGTTAGAACGTCTCACGGGTCATCAGAAAGTTGCCGAGTTCGATTCCCGTCCGGGACTCAAAAATCGTTTTTCCGAGATTATGAACTTGACGAATGTTTGCTGGTCGTCTTTACTTGTTTCTTGCGGCAATTAAGTAAGGAGTCGTAAAATTTCATGAGTGTACCTCAATTATGGTTTAGGTTACTAACTGTCAAAATCACCTTAGACACTTTCCACCACCACTTGTCTGGATTCCATACACAAAGAAGATAATCGTCATGAAATTTCTCCCGAAATGAACATGTGAACCATTACACTTACTCGCGCTGCGATGCCTAACACTCCTGTTCCTACATGAGTTTAAGTTCGCAACAAAACATAAAATCACATCTACATAAATGTTTTATCCTGCACTAATCTTACACTCATCTACCATTCATGCAAGCCCAGATAGAAACTAATGCGGTAGGAAGTTTAACGGGCTAGACGACAAACACGAAGGTCGCATGCTGTCCTTCATGGTGTCTGTCTGCTACGTCAATTGCTGAGGCGTTTACAATGTCAATATTTTTAGAACGGTGGGTTCTTACAATTCAACCGCAAGACTTCTACTAGATTTTTTTTCTTGATTTCCGCTGAATCAAAAGTCGTCAGGCGTTTGCCATAACTTTCCGTGTTCAAAGTCGATAATGACACGCTTGATCAATTTTATGCTCTGTAATCAGATTAATTAGGGGTAGGATTAGCTCATGGTTGAGGTAAATACTAACTGGCCCCTAGCACTTCCTCAGGCAAAGCAACATTATCAAAGTCTTAGCTGATAATCTGGTAATGGCTTTCTCGATCTCCTTTCGTCAACTAATCCAAATGTATCCACATCAATAGATTACCAGTCAGGAGACTGGTAGTTTAAATATTGCAACTGCGTGAGTTTGAAGTTTGTCTCATTCTTACACGCGTTTAAAATCAGGTTGTTCATTTGGTAATATTGATTATGTCACTACATTTTGTCGCTACTTCTCCGTTTTAATTTGCCTTGTAAAAATTATCCTGAAATTGCGCCTTGCGTGTTTTTTTGAGGAAAAAAATCTCGGCGTATATTATTTTGTGCATAGTACAGTTTGAGTTTTCATAAGTCGTAAATCGTCTAACAGGGAGAAATTCCCGTTTTGGACACTAATGTTTATTAAAATGTCCTATTTTAAAGTGAACACGTGTCGATTACTTTTTTTAAAGAGAAACGCGGATTACGAATCTGTGTCGCGTGATGGGAATAGCTACTGAACCTTTTTACGATCCAGATTCAAATTACGAATTGACTACAGACAACGTTGAAAAGATTCTTGCAATCCACATGCGGTTCAGGTAAGTTGAGTGTATGTTTATTACGACATGAGTTGACATCATGTTTATTGCTTAGTATAAACTTGTGTGTGACCTACAAAAAGATTCGATGAACATGCTGAATAGACGAGGTTAAAAAAGGAACTAATTATAATTGCGTTCTTTTTAACCATAAATTTTGAACTTTCGAGCAAAGTTTCTCGGTTTCATTAGTTTTTCTTACCGCTTCACGTTTTATCTTTTTTTTCCTATTATTTTCTAGGAAAGAAAGATTTTTTTCCCGGGAAAATTGTTACAGAATTGTTCGAACATTTTGCCGTGTATTTATCTCTAAGCAGTAGCATAGCCAGCCCGACAATTTAGTCCTGCTATGCAAATTTTAAATGATTATCGTTATTCGTTTCTTTAGAAATTGATTGTTTTTACAGTCAGTGAACATGAAAATATTTGCATAGCAGGACTAAATTGTCGGGCTGGCTACGCCACTGTCTCTAAGCTAGATTAAAAAACTTTCCGCCTAATTGTGGGATCTATAATGAAAACGATACAGAATAGCACAGCAACAACAAATCACTAGTTACCAACAGACCGGCAAAATAAGATCATTTGAATATACGCCAACAATTTCATTAGCGTTTCACCCTCTAACCTATCGACTTATTTGAATGTGGGCTCCAATCTCTTGGCCGTAATCCGGAGGGGTCAACCATGGGAGTCGTCATCTACCTTTACGAATCCACCATCTTGTTCAAAACGAACTCTCCCCAGGACTATTTTTGTAGAAAAACACACGGTTATCTCGGCCATTGTTGATAGTTTCTATATTTTTTGGTTGATATTGTGACATGACGAAGGGACTAGATTAGCAGATCTGGACGTGGTATTCTTAGCATCTCACAGGGAAACAATTCAACAGCTGAGCCTTATTTTCAGCTATTGTTTTGATAGTCGTGTACTTGGAGTAAATCCAATATGGCGTATTTGTAATGGCATAAACATCGTTCAATTTGCCCCCTATCAAGTGACCAAGCACGCTTTCTTTGTCTATTAATGCTATGCACCAACCCAAAGCCAAAAAAGTCTGATAAATTGACCAAAAAAATTATACTTGTATTCATTGCACTTACACATACCTCAACCAGCATTGTTTGTTGTGCTAGATATATCGCGTTACACATTTTATGTTTGATGTTCTTCATTCTGTCACAGGAAAAGACTGCAGAAGGAAAATCCCACCTTCGATTATCTATCATTTGTTAGGTTTTCCTTTTTGAAAATTTACTGCTTCTATCAATGTCATGTTTTTTCAAAAACTACATAAAATGATTGCTTAAACAAACTTTTAATTATTGTTTAGGGGAGTTTTTTTGTTAGATCGAAGGATGAAATAGATTGTTTTGCAGTATATATTACTTAGATTAAATGCTACCGCCTTGAAAACTTGGCGAACTAAATTATTTTCAGTTATACCTACCGTCTGAAATATACATTTATGAGCTAAAAATGATTTTAGTTCTGTCTTTACACTCCCCGGCGTTTCTGTAAATAATAAGTAAATAATTCAGATAAACAAATTTTGCCGAACTTCTGGAAACCAGAGTAGGCAGAAAAGTTCCAAATTGGATTTAGTAACTAGTAATAGCGTAGACAGATTATTTTGATCCCAGTTTCACTGTATATGAGAAGATACTCCTATGCATGGATAATATTTTCTTCCCACAGAAAATTTTCAATTACTTGCATATTGGTTTAGCTAAATTGTACTTGAATGTTGAATAGGTGTGGGATTCCAGTGATCATTATGGGTGAAACAGGATGTGGAAAGACCCGTCTTATACGGTTTATGTGCGAACTACAAGCCGGCCCACAACGACACAAGAACATTTTACTGATGAAGGTACAATTTTAAATGTTGATCATTCCAGTTTGGGTGTTCTTATCAATGGTTGTCCACGACATTTCCAATTTTGATGAACTTTCTTCCGAAAGTTTGATTTTGTTCGTCGGAATTGTGTTTACTGTTTTCGATCTAGTGACTTCCGCTTAGGCAGTACATATTACAAACCTGCACCCTAGCTCACCATCTGAGTCGTGTCAGCTCAATGGTTAGTGCGTCTCACCGGTCGTCAGAAGGTTGCGGGTCTGATTCCGGTCTAGGGCTCAGAAATCGTTTTTCTGAGAGAACGAGCTTGACGAAGGTCATCTAGTCATCAGAAGAAAGTTTAGTTAATTTGGATTACATAATTTTACAAAACGTACTTCGAATTTGTTAAAGTAATGATCAAAGATAAAGGTACAAATTTTGATGATAGTCGTGCTCCATTGTAATTAATACATCATCTGTTGGAAGAATATTCGTACATTTTAAATATCGAGAACTCCTCCGAGGCCATTTTATTAATTTTATCTTTTCCATATTCTATTTTCTATTTTTATGTTTTATTTTTATTTTATTTTTATGTTGTTTTAAACATTTTTGGGACAGTGCTACTCTGGTTAGAAGCGTAAGACTCCAAACAAGTTATCTATGAAATCATATGCTAAGATGGGGTAACCACTCAAAGTGGATATCTCCCGAAACTAATGAAGGATAAATTCAATGCGGGGTCAAAAAGTGGATACCTCTTAGAAAATGCATGGTAATACACTATGTAGGGTCACCATTCAAAGTGGATATCTCTCCGAAATAAAAAGGACAAGTTACATGTATATATGGGTTCACCACAAAAAAGTGGATATTTACAACGAAAACCAAAAATATAAAACTGTATGGAATCATGACTCAAAGTGGATAGACCCTTGAAACTGAAGTATTATATGGGAAGAAGGATGAAATACAGATAGGATTTTAATCCATGATGGATTTCGCCCAGTGCATGTCTCCTAAATTTTTCACTTGAATTCCTTCACATGATAGTAAGGATGATAAACGCCAAGGAAATGTATAAATTTTTTTAACAACAGCATAGCGCTCTTGATTTTTAACTTTATTTGCAACATTCTTCGAATGTTTGGAACTTTCTTCGTCAGGCATTTGGTTACAACTGAAAAGTTAATTGGAAGTTGGTACGACTACGTCAAAATTGTTCTCGTCAAGTCTGACGAATATCTTTTAAACTTATTACGTACTGACCACACAGATTTAGTAAGAAAATTAGGATGAATGGGATATGTAACTTAATAAGCATGTGGAAAAAACCCAAAAACATATATAGTAGACAGCATAAATACAATAGGACGTAGTCATACCAACTTCAAATTATACCAACTTTTCAGTTGTAACCAAATGCCTGACGAAGAAAGTTGCAAACTTTCGAAGCATGCAGCAAATAAAGTTAAAAATCTAGACCGTTGTGCTGTTGTTAAAAATTACATGCCAGTTTATACTGAAAGAACCTTTGTATAAATTGAAAATGTATAAATTATGGTAAACAAATTTGAATTACAAGCTTGCTTGGTGGTGCTATATTTGTTTCGCAGAGAGTAGCATCCATATTAGTTCCTAACCATATTTTGTTCAGGTAACGTTTACCGCTTTCTTGATTATTCAACGCTGTATGATTCTTTTAACCATCTTATTCAAATGGCGAATTCCTTGGCTTTTTCGTCAAGAAACACGCTTCCGGATATCAGTAAAAGTCTGCATCTATGGATTTCACTATCTCCTTCCTACCTTAATGTTAGTGCCATATTTCAGCAAAGATCTACAATTATTTAGCTTGAACATCCTAACCAATGGTTTAAGTTTTATTTGCATTCACAGTTTATTCATTAATTTTTTTGCATTTAATTTCTGTTCGCAGCACAGCATTATGTCAGATTATCACCGTCGCAAAAATGTCTCTAATTTCTAGTAATGGTTTTTCAATTGCATTTTATTTTTTTTCCCATTGCTTGTACCACGGTTATCTGACTTCAAGCCAATACCTCACTCGTTTCCAAAATTTTCATTTAAATTTATATCGCTATTTACGGTATTATTTCAGGTCCATGGTGGAACAAGCTATCAAGATATCGAAGCTAAAGTCAAGGAAGCAGAGGGTTTAGCTTCCAAAAACGCTGAGAGAAACATTGACACTGTTCTGTTTTTTGATGAAGCAAATACTACGGAAGCCATTGATCTTATCAAGGAAATCATGGTGGATAGAAAAGTGAATGGACGGCCAATTCAATCCAAAGATACTAGGCTTCATTTCATTGCAGCATGCAACCCATACCGAAAGTAATTGAAGCATTTTTTCCTCCCTTTCTGATTTGTTTCATTTAGAACGGTATATGTGTGTCAGGAATGTTTAGTTTGCTTCTCTTTCAGCGGTATACTGTTAAAATACTTCACGTGTTGAATCTATAAGGATAGTAATAACAGTTTTATCGGCAAATTGACTTAGAAGATTTTTTTTACGTTTGCAGACACACGGAAGAAATGATTCACAAACTCGAGTCCGCCGGACTTGGATACCATGTCTCTGCAGACGAAACTGATCAGAAACTAGGTATGTATTTCCGCTGATATAAAAGTAGAGTACTGCGTAGGCAGTTTTGGATGTTTTGTAGAAAATCAAAAAGGTTGAGAAATTGCCGGAACTTCAATATAGAAAAACTAACGTTTCGAGCAAAGGTCCTTCATCGGAGTGAAACGTAATCTGACAAGAAAACTAGGTGGGGCTTTTGTAGAGAGAAAAAGCATGTGATAAAGAGACAACCAATAGGATTGATAAATGAATAAAAAACTAATTAATGATATGTAAATGATGGAGAGTCATTATTTGCTCTCTGAAGACGGTCCTTTGCTCGAAACGTTTGAATTTTATCCTGAAATCCGCGTTTTATCCCCAAATCCGCTTTTTTGCAAATCCACTTCAGCGTTTATCCTTACCTGTATGAGAATCTTCTCTCATAGCTTCCATTCGGGTTGGTGGGTCTGCTTTTATCAATAACTTGCATTCATATACTAAACAACCATCTGGAGGACAAACTTAAAGTTCCAACGCTCAACTGATCGAATAATTTACGGAAATTTATTTGTTTATGAGCATTTTTTCTCCAACATCCTCTCTTTGTATAGCTTTAGTTAGATTTTTTTGATAGAAGGGCTCTTTCTGTACGACTATCTCTTCAAAGTTAAAGGAAATTGAAAACGTTGCTAAAAATATCTTGCTCAGCATTCGATCACGGTTCGTTGCGCAGCAATTCTGATTTGCAAGTTTGAGCAAGAAGATGCTGAAAATTGAAAATGTTGACATACTTACATGTACGTGGGCACTCATATATATGGGCATTTGACCGAAAAGAGTTAAGGTGTTGACCAAATCGGTCAAGACTGTGTTCATCAATAGTCGAATATTTTAAACGAGATTGCAATTATTCCCTTTCACAGGGAAGTTTTATCATTTTACACTGGCTCGTGCTACACTTTTTATTCGTTAAAGGAAGAGATGTGGCAGGGAAGCAGTTAAAAACTGTCTCCTTAAAGAAGCATTTCATTTAGTTTGTTTCAGTGAGTTTATGACCTCAAATCAGTTGTCATCCTCATTCGGTCGGTGCAGTGACGTCTTGGAAACCCTCTAACAGAAGCAAAATTTTCTGATTTTTCGACAAATAGATCTTCCAAGTCCCGGCGCCCTTATTGGTGCCCCAATTCTGATAATGCTAGTTTATTACGTTACATTATAGTTTTACTGGTCATCGTAGAATAACAATGTGAAATACTAAATGATCTTGAACACTATCGCAACAAGAAATAAATAGGAGCACCTACGTTTTCTTACTGTTGTCCACTTCCCCATGACTTGCTTTAAGGGAAATAAGTCGCTAAATTTTATAGCTCTACTCTGAAAAAAAAACCTCTAAATTTTCCGTGCCCAAGCAGCTTGAAGAACCTATACAATACTTTTAAAATATGCGATACTAAGGTATCCAATTTCAGAATCATCCTCAGGGTAATATGAAATGATAAATTCACATTAAACCAATATGAAATGATAAATTCACATTATACCTAAAAGGTATCCAATATATGTTGGAGAAGTTTCTCTACAGTTTAACATTTACAACAAATTAGAAGGATTTCAAAAACATTGGAATTTTAGGGGGCTTGCCCTCTCTTCACCCGACCGCGACATCACTGAGTTGATCTTTACCTTACCTGGGTCCAGTTGTATAAAACTCTTAATCACGTGATTCATACGTAATTAAATTGTCGATCACTGATCTTTATTAACTAAAATGAAGTATTAATCACCTCTTATACAATTGGTTCCTGGTATTAGTTTCAGTGGAACTATTTTCGCCAGTCAATTTGGCATCTATCGTTTCTACACTTGTTTGATTAACATTAGATCTAATTCAACGTATCCCACTTCTGGTCACGTGTGTAAATATATCATTGGTTCAAGGCATCAAAATATGTTTTTTACCTGTTGAGTATAATGAAACAAAAACTGATATGTTTAAAGTTTTGGCTTGAAGTGGGATACGTTTACTTGGATCAATTAATTAAACTTTACTCTTCTCTTCCTTGTATCTGAAGGGAAGCTGTGTTTGTGTGAAACTTTATCACAACAGATTGAGCGACTTGACGAAGTATGTTCAAGGGTCCGCGTCGAGATGCCCATTTCCCCCGCTAATAGAGAGTTGCTTGAAAAAATTATTATATGAGGGATTCAAAACTACTCTTCCATTTAAGTTTAGAATTCTCGACTATGATAAATGCCTTTACTAGGCAGTTACATTTCATTTCTATCGTTTTCTTGAATTAACATAGCGCCAACACAACTCAAGAAAGATAAGCTTTATTGTCCCTCACCTCATAGAAAATTTAGCCAATTTACTGGCGACAATTAAAGAAATGGTTTATGATTTGGCGTACTCGACTGAGTTATGGATGCACGCGGACGTTGGGAGAACACGAAAAAAGCCTAAGAATTGCTGGAGGCAATAGCCGAGAGCAACTCTAGATTTTGCAGTGGGGCACGTCAAATCATGAACCATTTCTTACTGATTCTATGTTCATTTCATGAACAAAATAACAGAAACCAAGCTTCATTTTGCTGTTTAAAAATTACTTTCTCCATACGTAAGCCAAAAATTTGGAATACAGTGTTTCCCCGCTCTTTTTCCCTTGCTTCTTTGAGTAACAGAGCACGCACCGCAGTCAATCAGATCCACGTTATAAAATTTGTTTAGGTTCACGTAATCTCTTGTCAGTTGTATTCTGATATTTTCCGGTTTGCTTGATTAGTAATTTAACTTATTCTTATGCCTAATGATACTGTAAATATTTTAACTGTTGCTATTGTTTGAAACATTATTCATGCTGTTATTGTTGGTGTTATTACTGCTGTTGTTGGTGTTGCTATTGTTATTGCAATTATTTCAATCGTATTTTTTGCCTTGCTGACGTTATAATTGTTGTTGTCGTGATTGTTGCTTCTATTTACAGGATCAATCCCTCTACGTCAGCTCGTCTATCGTGTTCACCCTCTTCCGGAAAGTATGCGACCATTGGTTTGGGATTTCGGTCAGCTGACTGATCACACAGAAGAACTATACACGAAGCAAATAGTCCAGCGATTCTTCATCACACCTACAGAAATAGTAAATGACCTGAAATTTATAACTAACTTTGACTGGTTCTTTAATAATGACTTAACGTTCACGAAAAGAATCATATTGCTTTATGTCCATACTACTGAGCCAAAACGTTATTGCTACGAATTAATTAAGAAAATTGTCGAAAAGAAAATTGAAAATTGACGCAAGAAAATTGTCGGTGATTTGAAATATCATTGTCAAAATTTTGAAAACCTGAACACGATGTGATTGAAGGGATGTAGGATGGAAATTCAGGCGCTGTCTTTTCTCATTTCTTAAGTGGATTATGTTGTAGAATGACAGCTGATATTCACCATGTTAATTATTTAGGTTAGCCCTTCAAGCCACGTTCATTTGTATAAATTGTTAGAATTACAAACACAATAACGGGGATCAGAGGCCAATTTAAATTGAAGAAAAATTTCATTCATGTCAAGTAAAAAACTTAGATCGGTGTCATGGGAATGAGAGACCCGTCAGTTGAGTCACCATGCGGTCATTCAACCCTAGCTACCCATGACCTTTTAAGGTTAGGGTTGAGTTAAGGCGCCTTCACACGGCAAGCGAAAGTTAACAAACTCAAGTTAACGTGTTTCAACTTGGCACAAAGCTTGGCAAACTGTTTTGGTGATGTTCACAGACACAAACTTGGGTTTGCCAACAACCTGTGTTTGAAAACTTTCGCTTGTCAGGTTAAAATGGCTTTAGTGTTGATGATGAGGTCAGAATTACATTTAGGGTTAGAATTAGAGTTAGATTTATGGTAAATGGAGGGATCTAGGAGAGTCGAATATCGACCCCTTATCACCCAGGTTTACCCATGATTTCTAGCTTTTTCGTTTAGTCCTTCCTGTCGGAGAACGCCTCCACTTGACAGGCAAAATCATCTGGCGTAAGCCATCCAGAGCAAAATAATAGTCTGGATACGGCCTGAGAAGAGTTGAGTTTGTGATGGATTCATTGTTTATTTCTTCGAAGGCTTATAGTTGATATGTAACGGCTTTATGAAATTTTACTTTCCCGGTGAACCTTCCTTCAAACAGCCACTAACTAGTTCTCGTTCATATTACAAACACTTCGTTTTGTTTTAATATTTATTGAACTTGAGAAACTTACGAAAGTGCAGAACAGAGTGACAACGGTCATTAACACCAAATTACTTCAAGTGAGATTTATGAACGTGTCATTAATAAACTGGCAACCGCTGATGGAAAGAAGCATAGATAATGAAGATGTATAGATGTATAGATTAAGATATATATCTTAATAATGTTGGATGTCACTCTGAGTGACGAACCATGCCGGCAGGGATTCGAACCTACGACCTCCGGTTTACCAATCCGAAGCTCTACTAACTTGACCTGTAGCGCAGTTGGACTGGTAAACTGAAGGTCGCGGGTTCGAATCCCTGCAGGGCCAAGTAGAGTTTTCTCTACCTGTCCGGTATGGTTCGTCACTCGGAGTGACATTCAACATTATTATTCTCTACCAGAGTTCATTCTTCTATGTAAGCTATATATACATGTTTAAGATAACGGCGAAGGGGGGTAATTAACCGCCAATATCTTTGGTAGCATTAACTGCAATAAGATAATGCTTATATGAAACAACAAATAATTTGTTGGATTTCTTAAAAAGCAGTTTCACGATCTTTCTTTTCCAGTCCACCACAAGCGAAAGTATGTACTGTATCAGCGGTACCAGTGCTCAGGCGTCTTGTATTGCAAAAGTTCTTTCGGCGTCACAACAGTACATGCGGAAGCAAAAGGTAAGAAGTCTCAACATATAGATATAGCATTATTTGTGGTAAGGGTAAAGATCTCTTTATCTATTCTGGATCTCCCTATCAGCTGCCTAAGCTGATCTCCGTAGAGGTCTAGTAAGGACCACCGCTCATGGTTCCAGTGTGACTACAGAAGGAAACGGGAGTACTTGGAGAAAAAGCTGCAATGCACGATGGAGTCAAACTGGACAACACTCTTGTCACATCTGACCAAGGTAACTTTAAGGAAAAAACCGCATGGAGCCTGGACTCAAACGCTAGTCCCAAAGTTGAGAGACTTGTGCAGTAGCACTGTGCCACCAGCACTCCTATACATACCATAACCACCATGTAATATTATAAAACACTATAAATATGTACTGGTTGTCTCTTTTGATACAGAAAATATATAATTGCCTTACGTTCGTCTTTGTTTATCGGAATTACAATCAATAAATCTACATTAATGCTTGGGTGAGATTTTCAGTTGCTTTAGTCCATAACGTAGCGTAAGCCGACATAGTGTTCCCACAACCTTATGAAGTCCCATGTCATGGGGACGAAAGTATAGCTGGGAAAGTATTGACATGGTATGTGCCCCGGTTGGTGCTGTATATACACAAATTGCTCTGCAAACTTTACAACAATTAATGCATAAAGTTATCTATTGTGCATTATGTAGCTAGCCAACCCAGTTTTAACAACACTTTTACAAAACTACTTAAACACTGAACAGAAAGTCTGCTCATGTGGGAGCTTGGTAAATATCAGAACGACTAGAGGGCGTTCGTTAAGCTCGTTTACTCAGAAAAACGATTTCTGAACCCTAGACGGGAATCGAACCCGCAACCTTCTGATGACCGGTGAGACGCT
>JBAHVQ010000080.1:16581-37139 GCA_036872915.1 Nanipora kamurai
CGAGGGATGAGGTAGAAAACAAAGTATTTTTGTCGGATTATTATTATTATTACTATTATTATTATCATTATTATTATCATTATTATTATTACTATTATTATCATTATTATCATTATTATTACTATTATTAAACATGTTTACACGCGGTGGTCTTTCAGTTGTCTGATTTTCAAAGGGCCGTGGTAATATCTAAAAACTAATACACACAATTACATTGTTTCATATATTGCATAATCATTAACTGCAATTACTAATATCAGAAACTGCAAAAACTTATTATTCAAATCACTATAGTGTTTATTTAGCTTGACTTTTAAAGACTGAATGGGAAGTTTATCACAATTATTGATAATTTCATGTGGAAAACTATTTCCATGATAATACTTCAAGGTTCAAAAAAACTGGCTTTGTAGGTTTCTCAAGAAGCAGTTTAAAACCATTGGTCCTCAATTCATAAGTTTCTTTATTACTAATAACAAACAAATCTTAAAGACAGTGTGGTGTCTTGCCTTGTAAAGACTTAAAGGTCAATAATGATCACGTTTTTCAAAACAGTTTTTATTGGTTCCAATTTCAGCTTTTCAAATACCAGGGAAGATCTTCTTTCATAGTTGAATCCCGTTATCAATCGAGGGCTCCTTTTTGTAACTTGTACAATTTTTCGCCCGCTATTACTGAGTATGGAAACCCAACAAAACTCATGCTCTCTTGCATCGTCAATTATATAACCTTTAATCTATTGTGAAATATATCCCCCTAGATTCTCGCTAAACATGCCACTGATGCAAACTATTTGAAAAAAACGCTTTCACAAGTGTGATTGATTGATTGATTGATTGATTGATTGATTGATTGATTGATTGATTGATTGATTGATTGATTGATTGATTAAGCTTCTGCCAGAAAACAAAAAGTAATATTTAAATATATACATAAAAAAGCAAGGGTTAATGTCACAGATTTCTTCATTTACGATGGCCCCGTTGTAAAATTTTAAACAGGACTTTAGAAGATGAGATTATTTACAAAGTAAAAATAAAGATTATGTCATCAAAAGCAACATGTGACGGCGTTCTGCAAAGGTCTAGCCATTTTACAGTTAATACAAAACGATTTCCATGTTCTTGGGTCCTCCGTATCGTATATACTAGACAAAGCACGTTTGTAGTAGGATATTAAACCCTTTCTAAACAGATGGAAATTAATGTTTCTCACGTTAAGACTACAATCAAGAATATTTCAAACCTTGCATGATCTAATGAAGAAGCTTAACTGAAAAGTTACCGTTTTAACAAACGGGTGTATGAGCAAATTCCCGAAGCCATACATCTAAATAAAGGAGAAGTGTGATGGGAATCTCTGAAATGGGGGACAAATTATGTCCCCATAATTTGAGAGAGGAAACGAGAGAACGGAAACGAGAGAACGAGAGAGAGAGGAAACGAGAGAACGAGAGAGAGAGGAAACGAGAGAACAAGAGAGAGAGAGAGAGAGAGAAAAAACGCTAGCAATTCCCCGAAGATCTTGCACTGACAGTAATTTTTTTCTGCAATCTGTATAAACTAACTACTCGTGGTGTACTGTTATTGATATGTGCTTTTTGTTTTTCAGCCGTAAAAAGAGTGAATGGAAACAAGAAAGGTATTTTAACTCGTCAACGACAACCCAAAGCAGCAGCGCACGTTTTGAGAAATCGTTACTTGAATCTTACAATGTCTGAAACATCGACGAAAGACAGGATAAATGCTGTTTAGAAAAGAACAGCAATACAAGTACATGACAAAGCGAACGAGGCAGTTAAATCTAATCCAGTTAATATTTGGGGGGGGGGGGATTTTGGAGACAAGAACAAATTTCCTAAACATTTTACCGGCATAAAAAATTAATAAAGTACAGTAAAATAAAGATTAACGTTTTGCTTGAATTAAAAATTAATGAACTACAGATAATGATACTGATATTTATAGTGATAATAAAGTTTATCAAGATAGCCATATCAACAATAATGCCGATAACAGTGTAATGGCAATTGAGAGAAAAGACGAGGGATTCAGTAACTCTCTGACCTGAAGAAGGACAGCCCGTCCGAAAAGTCGTCGGAATACGAATATATTCACAAGTATTAAGTTGATTTCTTTTTTTTGTTTTTTTTTTTTACTTATAAACCTCGTTTACCATTACATTCAGTTCTTTTGAGGGCTTAGTAGCATATTCTTTTTACACTTAATAATGATAAGAATAACAATATATATATATATATATAACTAAGTAAAAATAACTATGACAATGAAGATGATGATGCGACGTGGAATTTAGCGTGCTGAAGACAGTTATGACAAGATAGTGTTTGAAAAACGTCGGCGTCATTCTTAATATAACCAGGGTCAATTGAAGATAATGCAGCACATTTAGAAATGTGATACTAAAGTCAATTTGTTGAACCCTTTCCTTCTGCCGAGCGCACTTTATTGTGTTACTTTTGCTATCGGAAACTATTTTACTCGTTAAGGGACACGTTACCGAACACGAAAGGTTAAGGTAAACGAAGACGCAGAGCCACACTTTAGGTTAAGGGGAGAATTTGGTCAACAACTCTTGAATTTCTTGTTGTTCAATCACATACTTCCAGCGTTTTGGGAGGGGCCAACGGGGCGTTCGCAGGGGCCATGACGCTCTGGTCCCTCCCCAGATGTAGATCCGATTTAGATAAACGATAATAAAGTTATGTTTTTAAGACTCTAGAGGGTCATTTTAGGATTTTGCTGAGAAAAGCGTCAACTCCTTTCAGTTTCGGGCTTCAAATAGGGTCCACAATATCGAATGTTGTCAAGATCCTTTGATAATCTTAGGTTGAGATCTTTGTAATGAGGAATTCCTTGAGAGCCTGTGGTTAGAACAGATCACAAATACATGCGATATTTAGAATTGCTCCAGCACAAAGATTTTTCTAAAATTGTTCGGAATCGTTTAGAGCATATCAAACCTATTTAGCAACCTTGAATCTGGTCTCGCTTGCTTGACCGTCTTTTTACCGACGAGTTTAAGCGACTTTACACCTCTACCGACCTCGGATTAACCAATTAGATCATTACTGCATAATCGCATCATCCTCCGTTCTCTGGCGTCGGTTGGGGATTACTCGTTCCTTATGACATCGGCAAATTCCTGTATTCGTGTGTATCCAGCTCGTGAAACGTGAGCATTTTAATCACGGAAAGGCGGGGCTGTCATTCTGCCTTTAAAATACAACACAGGATTGAAGCGTGTAATTGAGTTTCTCCCCCAATTTATTGATTTACCTTGCACGACCTTGTCCATCTAAGAGACCCTAAAGTAAGTTTGAACCTTAAACAAACATTTGCATAACAATACTCATATCACTAGCGAAATTCGCCGGAGAGAGAAGCATTTCGCTGATTTCCCAACATCATTCTATTTCCGGTGTATAATCAATCCATTGATATTAAGCGACTTCCGGAAAAACAATGATTTTCCAAATGTCTGGGGAACAAACTAGATCAGTGATTCACAATATATTGATATCGCGGGGTCACTTGGCTATGCTTGAGTGCTTGGAAGTGTAGAAACAAATGAGCCCGTGAAAGAAAAACATTGTCCTATTCTTGAGGTAGATTTCGACAGCCACCGACGACAGGGGCAAGGCAATTTTCTGAGTGCGTTCAGAAACTTCACATGGTATTCACTGAAAAGTGCTCTGCTGCTAAACCAGAGAATCTACGGAAACTCACCAACGTTAGCTTTGTGAGAAATTTAGTTCAACTTCAAGTTGTCTTTATGTCTTTCATTTTCAAAATTAAGAATGAGGAAATACCGTCATAATTGTTTGTTCAGTTTATGAAAGTCTACCGAAAAGTCGGGAATCAAAGCATGAGTGTTGTTACGGAGTTTGTATCTTCGTTAAAAGGTCACAAATGGCAAATTTCTTGTCTCGAGTTCCAGTCGGCGGCTGATACAGTGTACCTGGCGTCGGGATCTTGGGACAAACAAGTAAGGATTTGGGACTTAAGTCGCATTGAAACCTGTACAAAGCTTAAAGGTGTTCACGAAGGACCTATAACAAGCTTGGCTTGGTGCAAAAAGCCCAGAGCGAACAATCACATCCTTGCCACGGCGTCTGCGGACAACACGGCTTGTCTGTGGGATTGTACAACAAATAAAAACTTAGCCCGACTCACTAGACATTCTGGCTGGGTACTTGATTGCTCTTTCTCTTGTGATGGCCGCACACTGGCGACATCATCTTGGGACACGAATGTTAAACTATGGGATGTTGAGACTGAAAAATGTGTGAGATCCCTTGACGATCACGAAAGCGGGGTGTGGACTTGTAAATATCACACTGAGAATCCTAACTTCGTTTGCTCTGGTTCCGAGGATGGCTCGCTGCGAGTGTGGGATTCAAGATCAACAACTTCGAAATATTTAGGGGGACATGACGATAGCGTTCGCTGTTGCTCGTGGTCCTTTGATGGTGGAGAATATTTGATTTCTGGCTCCGCAGATTCAAAGGTAGGTTTCTAGTGGAGTTCCATTAAACACAAATTAAAGCATTTCCGCATCACTATGCGTATTTCGGTTTTATATCACTTTGAATTGACTGTACTTTAGTGAACAAATAATCTTGCTCATGTGGTTTACTTCCGAACTCGACTAAGGTTCCAGCTTGCATTCACAATCGTTGACTTGACGTTACAATGTTAAAAAAATTAAATGATTTGGCTCAATAACACTTACATGTCAAATTCTTTATTGTGGTCTTTTTTATCATTGAACCTCTGATTTTTAACTGCGCAAAATGAAAATTCGTTCAAAGAGAGCACCAGGTTTGTTTAGTAAATTGGTTTTGTACCGCTCACGCATTTTTCATAAACACAAACATGTGGTTCTAGGTTTCCAGTACAAAATCCCACCACCTATCCGTTATTTTCTACGACTTCGTTAACGGGATATGAGATAATTTGTTTTTAAAAACACGAGCCAGTTTTGAATCGAACTCGTGCTATTCCCACTATTTCGTGACTTTGTATGGAACCCAACGGCAATGTGGCAATTATTTATGTTTTGGTTTATTCCTCGACATATCGAAAGCAACAGATGTTGATTTTTTAATTAGGACATTTCCAATTGCTTCAGTTCTCTTGACTTGACTTGGGGAAAGCCATCATTAATGACGATAATCCCTCCAGAGTACGTGGCGCAATAATGTCTGAATGGTCTCGTGTTAAGTATTTTTATGTTAGTAAATAAGTCTTATTTTTAACCCGTTTCGACAGTCACTCATCATATACAGTGACAAGTGTGTGTTATGAGAAAATGCATACGTTTTAAATTAAGTGAGGTTTAAGGTCATAAGAAACCTAGCTTATCGGATTTTAAGCCTTTGAAAGTAATCAAAAACCTGGTTAATTCGCATGGGACATGGGAAAACTGATATCAAGATTATTACGATAATGAATAATTTCCTTTGTTGTTATGGTTTACTGGTTTTTGAGTTTCGAAACCAAGAGCCATTTTTAATTGTCTACTTTTAGCAGTTGTAAACAAGAATGAGTAAAATTTTTTCTACGTTCTTTTTCTCGTAAACAAAATTGCTTGTTGGCGCGGTTGGGGGTGACATTTGGCTGATGACATGTTTTTTGTTAGTGAAACTAGAGTATGAGTAATTTGTATGATGCTAAATTAAGAAACAAGATGGCAAGAAACTGATCTTTAACACCCCATTGACTGTGTTTGAGATGTCAGATGCATTTTGGATGCCTCGCTTTGGTTCCATGTTGTCAACTTAAGAATAGTTTTTAATTAGTTGAATAACAGATAATGAAAAAAATGACAGGTCTTAATGCTGGTTCTTTTGCATATTACAACATCTGAAAGTTTAAATGAGTTTGTGGAAATTATAAAATTTGTGGCATTCAAAGCTCAAAGAGGCTCAATTATATTGAGCCAGACAATGATGAAAAGCATTTCAGGACAGAATCCAGTACCTTGTTCCTTACTCAGCTTCAATATTCCGTATTAATTACCATCAAAAAATTAAGAATGGTTCATCCAGAGTTTGATGCCTGTGGCAAGGAAGAAAGGTGGTGAAGGGCTACTATTGTCTCTTAAGTGTGTTTCCTCTGGTGTAATGAATTTGAATATGGTTTGAATACAAATTTTACTGAAAATAACAACTGTCTACATATTCAGAAAATTGTTTATATTAAAAACCATTTCACAGAATAATCGATTGGAAGTAAAAAGTGGAAAATATGGCATACTATATGCCTTAATTATATAAATTATCCAGTTCTTTGTACTGGATAATGTTGTAACTTGCATGACACATGATTAGTTTTTTTGATGTTGTCTTTATAAGCTGACATGTTGAGACCTGCAGCTAGTTGAGACATCAAAAATTAGCAGAACCAAACAAAGATATAATAAAATCACTTAGTTGAACCAGTCCAACTTGAAGCTACAAAAGGGTCATGCATGCTTCTGGTTTACAAGCTTTGGAATAACTGACAATGAAGTATTTCTACTTCAGTTTATATATTTATTTTTAATATATGTTTTCTACTTTAGTGATTAAAACAGGTAACTCCTTCATGCTTTGAACTGCTCCTTAATTAAACACCCCCTTTCTGTTATATTCTAGATTATTCTTTGGGATTTCAGGCAAAATGTTGCCCTAGCAAAATGCCGTGGGCATGAGGCAGCAGTCACAGATGTCAAATTTTATCCCTTGGTTGGCAAAAAAAGATACCCTCTGTTTCTCTCATGTGGTGACTATACAGTGAGGATGTGGCATCCACTGCAAACTAGCTCTAAAGAACTGGTGAAGCTCAAACAACATAGTTTTGGTGCAGAGGTTGGTTGTTCTTTAATTTTAAAAAAAGCTGTTTTGTGAAGTCAAAGTGAATCACTTCAACCAGGAATTCATCCAATTAAGTTAAGGTGCCATAATTGATGTCCTGGGGCAATAAGACCCAGTGGAGCCCAGCAATACAAACAACTCTCTGGTGAGTTTAAAGGGCACTTAACTTGGAAAATAAGTTTGTTTTATATAAAAAAAGCTTTTGAAGAGATTAAGAGAAGTGTTCTTTCACACTTCATTCTGGAGTTATTTAGATCATGTCTGGTGCATTAGTGAGACTGAAAATAAAGTAAGATCATTGAAACAAGATAATGATGTATTTGACAATCACATACATTTTTGAAATTATTTTACAAAGTCATACTAAATATGCTTGTGAGTGCATCAAGTGATGCTGCACACCCAAAAACATTACCATAGTCATATTAGCAATTAATTCCCAGTCCCCTTCTCTCTAAAGCACAATGTAGGTTTCTTTTAACACAACTGCAAAGTATTCAATAATTATATTCTTTTATTTGGTATATAAAATTTACACAGAAATCTGTTAAACTTGCCAAAAAGAAAAAACTCCTGAGTGTATTTTGTTTTAATTACAGCTGGAACCTGAGTAACTGATATGTTATGGCAGCAATCTGTTTATATCTAGTTTCATAAACATTAACTATGTGCAAATTAGTTTCAAGTGGTTTATCTTGAATATATTCTTGATCTTCTGTAAGTCACAATGCTATATCAACATGTAAAGTCATGCACATCCACATTTAAATATTGCACCATCCAAGTATCTTGTGACTTAGGGGAGGTAAAGGACAATTTAAAACAATTTTTTATTACTTTAAATGTTCTTTGAGATAAAACAAACTTAATATTGTAGTCTCATGCCCTTTAACCAGAAATGCAACATATATTTTTGCTGATGAGTTAAGTTATTTTTCTCGCCATTTTTGCTGGTTTAAAAAAAACTATGACCAGCAAATCACTTGGTCTGAAGATGATTTTGTAATAAAATCAAAATATCACCAGTTCACTGTTTTCAGCTTTTCTTAACTTAAATCTTAAGTTGAAAGATGGCCTTGTTTTTTGGAATTGGCTTTCCTTTATATTTGCTGGTTTAATTGAGTGTAAACACCAAATTTTTGTTGAATGTACCATGCATACGTATAAAGATAGCCACCAAATATTCGTTGAATATACCATATATGCATATATTTGTGACCACACTCTTGGCGATAACCTTAGTTACTCAGCTGGCAGATGGCTGCACTATAGATTCACAAGGTTGCAGGTTTGATTTCCAACCAGGGGCCCATAGAGTTGCATTTTTTGCAGCTGGTCTCTGTTCGATCTTGAAACATATCATTCTGACAAAATTTCCTTCACCTAATATAAATAGTATGTCTTTTCAAATGTTTTACTGCCAACCTACTTTCAAATTTTAGTCATGTTGCAATCGTAGTAATCTTCGTATTTTTCTAAGTTTAAAAAGAAACTGTAGTCAGGAAATTTTTAAAGTTATATATAGATTGATTTATGAAATAAAAATGATAGATCATCGGGTTCAACTGTGGTCACGTAGATTTAAAAAAGGTTTTTTAAGAATCTCGTAAGATATGTCAAGATTGTCATTAAATTATATCCATCATTCGTTTTGGTAGCATTTTCGACTGAGCAAATTGTGCGAAGCTTTCTTGAATGGTGGGTTGCGAAACATTTTTGTTAGGCTGCAACAGTTATACCATTTCAACATAATATAAACTGTCGGGATTATTTACGGTGACCTACAGGTGCAATACACAAAAACAAATTCAAAAACACAAATACAAATTCAAATACGCAAACGCGAATTCAAGAACACGAACGCAAATTCAGATCCATCAACCCGAATTCAAATTTCCTCAAATGCAAATTTTAAATATACAAACGCAAATTCCAGAACACAAACGCAAATTCCAATACACGAACGCAAATCCCAATACACAAAAACGCAAATCCCAATGTACAGAAACGCAAATCCCAATACACAAACGCAAAACCGAATACACAAACGCAAATCCTCATACACGAACGCAAATTCAAGTACGCAAATTCAAATATACAAATGCAAATTCAAATACACCACCCCAATTTCAGATACACGAAGAACCTCAAATTTAAATACACGAATACAAATTCAAGTACGTTAGACTGGAAACCAGAATCGCTCTGCGCAGACCCGCCAGGAGGTAACCGAGATAAAGCCACGATAATACTTCTTCATCTTGGACCAAACGTCTAATATAAAATAGTAACACTTTCTGTTACATATTTATGCTAGCACGGCATGCAAATAATCGAAGGCTACTTTATGAATGATGGACTCGTTGTAAATAAAGTATAAAGGTCGACAAAGCTTGGAAAGTTGATTTACATTGTTGAACTTGATAAATTCACATTAAACCAAAATTCTATGAATTTATCATTTCATATTACCCTGAGGATGATTCTGAAATTGTTGAACTTGAATAGCCACTTCGACTTCGCTTATCTCAACGAAAGTAATGAACAATTATCGTAAAAACTGTAGAAAAATACTTTGTAATTGTATTTCTAATCACAGTGTGTAATTGTATGATTGTATCTTTCAATGCTAACGATGTAGCGATAACGATCAGTACTCATTTTGAAACATTAGTCGCAAGCTTTTTGTACTCAGCAGTTCGTTTACGTCCACATAAATACACGTTTCTTTACCCTTCACTCAGATCGGGAATTACAAGGAAAACGTCGGCCAGAAACGCTTGGAAATAAGTTGGCTGGTCCAGAAAACTAATTTTTCTGCGTTGTGTTTCCCTAGACCACCCAAAAAGTCCATGGATATTTCAAAAATTTGTCGACTTTGGCTCTGCGTCCACGATTCCGTAGGTTTTAAATTAGGGGAGGATGAAGGATACATGGGAACCTTGACAAATTCGGAAAATAATAGCGAGCTGAAGTTTATTTTACTGATTTCATGGTAAAAGTTATATCTACTCATTTTACCAACAGAACGAAACATGCTCAGACAAGTTAACTTCGTGAGTTATTGAAGTGGAACAGTGGCAAGTAAAAAAAATGATGATGAAGCCAGTGAAACGTAACAAAAAATCAAATTAAGAGAAAAACTCTCACAAAATATTATCAAATAAAGTACTTGACTTAGCAGCTCTGCAAAAAGTTTCAAGAGAAAAATTAAAATAAGAGAAATTCATCTTTAGCAAAAACTTTCATAAAAGACAAATGTCATTTTTTGTTTCAATTCAGGTGGAGACAATTGCCATATCTGATGATGGAACTCTTCTTGCATCCGGTGGACTTGATAATCAAATCATCCTCACAGCGATGGAAGTGCCAGTAGACAAACTCGAGGATGTTCCTGTTGATAACGATCCTTGGACTCGAACCATAAGTAAATCAAGGGAAAGATTAATTTCAGATAGTAAGTTGAATTGCTGTGGATTCTTTATTCAACTACTCATTTATTGATATATTTATTTACTCATTTATTAATTAATTGATTTGTTCATTTATTTATTTATTTATTTATTTATTCATTTATTTATTGACTGATTCATTTATTTGTTCCTTTAAATTCATATCCATTTATTTTAGTCAGCTGCGGCTGGTAGAAAACTTTTAGTATGGAGTAGTTGGTAGATAGCGATTGATAGGCATCAGATTGTACAGACGACGTAAGTTGCGCTCGGTAGATAGCAATTGGTAAGCATTAATACGTGAGCGGCAATCGACAGGAATAAGTCGGCAGTCAGCGACGTGCAGTAGGGGGTGATGTAAAGTGAAATCAACGATGGATGTCGGCGGAAAAGGATGCAGACTCTGCTCCGTAGGCAGTAACGATAAAAAAAGCCATAATGGTTCGGATTCATATGAAATAAATAAAAAAAAATATGTTTAGGTTTAGATGAGTGCGATGGCCTACCTCACAGAGAGGGTGGAATTGACAAGCCAGATGAATCAAATCGAAAGAAGGAATATTTAATAGTTCCTCCTCTAACCTCTGCGGCGGCCGTATTAGAGGGAGCTTTGGAAAGAAGAGACAGTAAAATGAATGGCACTGCTACTTCGAATGAACAAACGGCTAAAAAAGGTTTCAAAACTCGACGGAAAGGGAATAAAAATCGTCCAAGACCAAAATCCCACCTTGGGTTAAACGGTATGGCCAAGCATTCGTCGTTGAATATGGAACTGTCGAAAACGTTGGCAAATTTGAAGCATGTGAAGTGCAGATCCGATTCGGATCCGATTACAGTAGAATTCGGTAAGAGGAGAGTATAAAAGTTTTTACCTATGATCAGCACCTTAACCCGTTACTTTATGCTTTGTTTGGAGGTTTCCCCTCAACGAGTAAGATTGTCTGGCGTTATAGATAGAGTAAGATAATTACTGTTGCCAAATACCAACCATTGGGAAAGAAAGCGTTAAAATGCATGAAAGGGCAAATAGGAAGATGTGGACATAGTTTCGGTAAGAGTGGGATGTCACGGTAAGAAAATTTGGGCATTTCACCATAGGCGAAAGCGTAATTTTCATAGATTGAAACACTCAAATGTCGTCAGTAGACCATCAAAACTAGCGCATTTGCATTTTTGTTTACCATACACAGTACCTTGAAACTGGTGTAATAATATCAAATATATATTATGATTTAGCAATTTGATTCCTAATAAATTTGTCCCAAATAATCTGGGGAAAAATCTAACTACAAATTAAAACTGGTCTAAGATTTACCAAACCTCCCACATGAACTAAGTTCGTGTTCAGCATTGAGTAAAACTGGTATGTCACCAATGGGCATTAACCCAAGAAGCTTTCTGTCTGCGCAGACAACCAACTATCGTATAAATATAATTCATTAATTTTCCCGAACTGTTTGACGAAGTTTTCCGAAGTGTGAAACAAGATGGCTGGCCGAACATTGGCCCGCAGGCCGTTGCTTGGATTACTTTGATCTAGTCTGTATATAGCTGCAAAACTGAATTTTGAATTTTATTGTGGGGTGTCATTTGCCCTTAAATCAATTTTGTGTTGTTTACACGGCCAGGAAAGAAAAGCAACAGTCTAAAAAGAGAACAGTTTGATCCTGATCGCGCAGAAATGGAAGCGATAACTAAAGAAATGATAGACTTGGCAAAAGAGCTGGAAAAAGAAACCGTTTTTGAAAGTATGTTGTGACGTATCTAGGACAAGTGGTCGTAAGAACACATGATCGAGAAACAGTCCCATTCGCGGGTAGTTGGAAGTTTTTCGATCAAGTCACTCGAGGAAGATTCAAATCCTTGAAATCCAAAGAAATGTTAGTGAAGATGGATTTTCAATGGAATACGTCCAAAGAGAATCTCAAAGGCGGTGGATTCTTGAAGTGAAACGGCTTTGGTAATAAAGTTTTCTGTAGTACTTTAAAATATAGCTTATTATTTATTTTCTTTAAATAATCGTACCAGCTAGTTTTGAAGCGACTAGTTTTCGGACTGAGCAGTTGAGTTGGACTACATCAAGCTATTGTCCTGCGATTGTATCTTTAAAATGACATAGCACGACCTAGGATTTAGGTTAGTTTTAAATTTTTCAAACAGAATTTGTAAAGTATTCCCCAAGATGCAAACTCATTTTTAGCGAAGTCAATATAGGAAGGAATTCAAAAACAAATCCTGTTGAACAAGTTTTTTCCACGTGTTACTAAGGTACGTAATAGACCAGTTATAAATTGAGACAATGTTTAAGTACCGGATGTGAAGGTTTGGGGCTATTCTGGCTCAGATACATTCTCATTCCCAGAGCCCCTTTCTTGCTGGCGCGCGATAAAAGGCTCTGGGATAATCCATACCGGAACCCACTAGTTTTGAGGGTTTCTGGTTTCGATGTGCTTTCGTTGAAGTCGACAACGTTTGTTCTGTTACATCACTTGATAAGGTAGTGGTTGGCTATTACTATCGTGCAATAAAAGAGTTCAAAATATCAGTAGTTAAAATGTTGTTTTGCTCTTTGCAATCGAAAAAGCGTGCTTGACTTCCGCTAATTAACGCGAATGAACGAATAACCAATCAGAGTTCTTATATTATTCGTCCATTTCACTAACAGCTCAGGTAGGTTACCTAGAATCCAGTGTTTCTAGGGTTTCTGGAGCGGTCAATTCTTTTGTATATAATATCAAAATTAAGTGGAGAAATTTTTCATCGAAGTACCCTGTTTTGCAGTTGGATTTACGTGTGATAACGAGAGATAGCTGATTTGAATCTTCGTTGATACGCTTCCCAACACGACAATACTGAGCCTTAAACAATTTCCCAAGCTGTTTGTGAAATCCTCTTACCATGCGCTCTGTAGTTTTTAACGGGTTTTTAAACAAATTTTGTCTTTGCATGGGCGCGGAATGTGTAAGGTGTGGGGATTTGCTTTGAGATTACAACAATCACGTGAGATGAAATAATTCAGACAGCAATCATAGAATAATTACATTGGGACAAAGTGCAGTCACGTTACTTGTGAGTGCGTGCAGTTTATCTTTCCAATGTGACCTCTCCTCTCCATGCCGATCAAAGTTGAGTCCGGAATTTTGGTCGCCCCAGCTCAGAGGCTTTCCCACTGCATCAACATTACACGGTGGGGAGAGGAGTGAAATGGTATTTGCTCCGCGGAAGGAAAGAAAAAAAGAGCGAAGCTGTTAAAGCGTTGAGTGTCGCAATAAAATTCTGAGATTGAAGTGATAAAAACAAAATTTACGCGAGGGTACCTTATTACAACCGGTTTATTTTGTAATATTTAGTACTTCATTAAAATAACTTCCGACCAGCAGTTGCTCATTTCCCTAACGAGGAGAAATATTACAATGTCAAAATTGTTCAATTTTTTTTTTTACCTGTATGAACATATACTGAAACATCGAAAGTAGGGGCACAGCCAAGGGAGTATGAGCAATAGGCCCTGTGCAGCCGGCCTAAAATAACCCAGAAGAATGAAAAGCTAAAGAGAACGAAGAACACCAGGGTTTTTAAACAAAGAAATAAACAATGCACAAAATTTGCTTGTTCTCCAGATGTAGTTATCCAAAGGGATTTTGTTCCAGCTGCAAATGGGACGTATTGCGACCACGTTAATGGTATTTTAACCAAGAATCTCAGTAGCTGTTACTGTATGTGACCTGCAACATGTCTGCCGTATCTTTGCCACTGAATATGAATTGATTAGAACGCAGCAATTAGTGATAAAAATTCTCTCCAACAAAACGGGGCTGTACTTCGAGAAAATGGTATCCTGTGCAATATTTGCGCCAAAAAAAGGATTTTTCGCTGCTTTGACGAATACAATGCTACTTCTGGAAGAATGGTCGACGACTAGCCGGATTGAAAGTTTTTCCATTATGTTTCCAATTTTAAAAATAACGTTTTTTCCCCGGACAAAATTCTGTGTTGATATCTCAATTTTCCATTAGTGTTCCAATTATAGAGCAATATGTCTCTTTCTCGGTGTCCATGGGATGATTGTTAGTGATATATCGCTTGCCACTCGAGGTCAGTCGATGGCGTTGTTGAGTGGACGTAACTAGCTCCTTTGCCAGTGATATAAATTCCTAAAGACAAATCACATGAAATTGAAGAATATCTTTGGGGTCGTGACGTATTAAATAGTATAAAAACATTTATTGTTTAAACGCGGACAAATTGTCAAAGTATCAGTGATCGAAGATCTCAAGCCCTTCTTGTAAAGATGGTGTTATGCGATGCAATTTTTCGTGCAACTTGTCTTGCAACGGCTGGATTTGTTGCGTTGCAATTGCATGGGTTGGGTGATAGACTTTGCAATGTTTCTTGCAACTGGTCTCGTAATTCTCTGACCCTGGAGACGAAGCTTGAAGGCATATTTTTTGTGGCTGATCAAACAAAACATTGCGAGACAAGTTGCAAGAAGAGTGTTACAATGTGCAACGCTTCAGAAATCTGTTGCGGCGTTGCTGCAATCGTTGCGAAAAGTAGAACTTGATTCCACTTCGTGCAATGCTTGCTGCAACAAAAATGTTGCGAGACATGTTACACCTCGAAGTTCTTGTGCAACTTTGCATCTCAACAAAATTGCGAGACAGGTTACACAAAAAATTGCATAGTGTAACACTGCCTTACAGCCCAGCACGGTGAAAAAACTGTCATTAATAAAGCTCATATGTGTATTTTTATCAAATTCGCACGAACACTAACTCGGAAAAGCGTGGCATGTTTCATTAAGATTTAAACGTTTTGAGTAAATTTTAGTAAAAATTAGTAATGCTACTGTTAGTGACAGGATAGTGGTATTTTTCCCAATAAATATCACCGACGGTGACCTTGTGGAAAAGTTGAATTACCTATAAAACATACCCTTTCCGTAGTTACTGTTGTAGTGTACTTAATTAGAACCAAGCTAGAGCACAAACCACTTTCACGAGTTTGGTTATAAGTACCATGTCACAGGAAATAGTTTTCATTAGAACCATCGTTCCCACAATGCAGACAATGGTTCTTTTGAAAGCTATTTGCTGGACTATAATATGTATAACGAAACTTCTATTCCCGCCTGGTAACCCGCATTTAACGTAGCCTCTAAGTAAAACTGTCACTCGTCATGTATTTAGTCTTAGTCACGAGCCTCTCGTTAAACCTTCGAAATATGACTTAATTATTAAAAGAGAATATAAGCAAATGCTTTGCATTATTTTATTATTACATTTATTAATCTTCATTTCTTGTACCTCCTTTAGAGACGAGTATTTCAAAAGATTGGGCTAACAATTATGACTATTTCGTAATATTAATCTCATATCAATTCACGAGAAAAGCTTTACATGACACTAGCTGCTCCGCGATCAATCATTTTGAGGGTTCTACAATCCATTCTGCTTGGAAAAATCAAGCATTATGTGCGAGACCTACTATAACTGATCGATTAACTAGTGAGGCTACGTTTATTGGTGCGACGCACTATCTCAGCACTGTAGACTCTCTGAACAGATAGAAACGTACGTAGAGTCCAAGAGTCTATTCAAGGATGATGCGCAGTAATAAAACGAACTCCACAAGCACAAACAATAAACTTTAATTGAATACGAGACGTAGACCTGCTCCGGTCTGTATATTGAATTCTTGGTTGAGAGTTGTAATTGAAGTTTACGGATTGAAAACAGCGGGTTAAACTTGAGGATTGAAATTGTGGATTGAACTTGCAGATTGAACTTACGGATTGAACTTGCAGGTTCGAATTTGGTTGGCGCACACCAAACTTGAATGAATAGAGTAAATTGAACAAGAATAAGTTTCGAATATTATGTAGATAACAAGGTTGCAGTGTTCTCGCCCTAGCTGAGTTAAAGATAACTGTGATATCCAATACCCTAAACTAATCAGTAATATCAACATACATGTATTACGTCACCAAAGGAGTGGCAAAATGTTTAAAACTAATTAAAGGTGCGTTTCAAACCTACAAGCACAAACGTTTCCAATCTTCTCCAAGCCACACGCTACCAAATGTATAAAGACTGAATAACCTTTACCTCAGGAGAATCAAACAACAATCCATTTTCGTTGTGGTTGATCAAACTCTCATTTCCTGGAATTCTTCTCGCTAATACTGGAATTTCAAGATGCATTGCCTATAACGGGAAGAATAAATTGTAGCTTTGAAAACCCACAAATTGACTACAGTTTATCTAAATTGGTCAGGTTCATTTTTCGGAATGGTATATACAAAATGAGCAGATGGTTGAACTGTATGGCGAACCAGTAAGGCTTTTCTCGGGTTAATAACGTTATCTCCACATATTAAGTTGGGTTTTTTATTTCTTTAATTCACTCTTTACTAGTGTTAAAATGTGCAGCTATCCAACATCCGGCAGCGGTGACCAGATCCCGCACATCTCCACCCGCGGTGCATTCGACCCCGTGCGATTGCCAATGGCTGGTATAATGTTTGTGTTTTCATGTGATCATGTTATCATGTGTACATGTGCTCATGATTTACGTTTCGATCGATTTTAGAGTGAAAGTTCCCTTTTTCGCCAAAAACGAACCATTTAGATTGAAAAATCAATAAGTTCTATGATTGAAATTTTCAGTGTTCTGAATTAAGAGAGTGTCTGCCTGTCGTTCGGTTGGTAGGTTGTCTTTCAGTTTCACCGTCTCTTTGGATATTTATTTATTTATTTATTTACTTATTTATTAATTGATTTCTTGACAAATTTATTCCTTTACCAACTGCTCAAAGAGACTAATGCCATTACGTGCATAATTTACCCGTTATTATTATTAAAAATACTATTTCAAGATCCCAGACAGTAGCAATATAACATCTGTTAATCCCAACAAAGTTTTCATTATCAAGTCGCACAGATTTAGTATACAATTTTGTGTAAAAACACAAACCTCTAGAATAGCAGCAGCCATTCCTTCGCTTAATGAACTATTTACCACAGCCACTGAACAGTATTTCATTGCCGCATGAAGATCGCTTTGAGGCATAGCTGGGATAACGATCACTCCTGGGTATCTTATCGAATGAAAAAATAGAGAAATTGGACGTCATCGTCTATTATTATTAAAGTGCTAATACTTACGCCTTCCATGGAACTTTTCTTTCAAAATGGTGATTCTCATAGCAGCAATTCACGCATTTATTGCTTCATTTTCAGAACTGTACATACCGTTTGGCCGTCTGTTTTACTTCTCTTGAAAATTCAGGATCAATCTGGAATACAAAAAAAATTACCCAATATATTTTTCTGGCTATTGGATAAAAAAAAAAACATGATTTCTAATAAATTGAGGATACTTATTTGCAGTTACCGGTTAATCTCATTTTGTATTTGCTGAGCTTTCGTCTAGCTGGTTCGGAAGGTCTTCAGAGCATAACTTGATGATTGTATTTGACAATATCAACTACATTTACGAACGTCACGCGTTTTGTTGATGCAAATGTAGCTGACGTTGTGAAATACAATAAGCTAATGCTCTGAAGGCTACCCGGATGAGCGGGACGAAAGCTCAGCTAATAAATACACGAAAACGAGATTTAACCACATGGAAAAATAATGTATTAGGAAACATCAATTATGACTCCATGCAAAGATTTAAAAAACAAAAAATAAAAGTGTTTACTTTACCTCCGGTCCTACGACTACGAAATACACCCTGGGATCTTTTTTGTGCCATTCTAAATTTAATTTGGTAATTCAAGAACTTAGCTTATCTTTAGTCTTGAGAAAAATATCAGCATGAGATTTGGTGGCAGTGTTAAAAAAATAAGGAAAAGCAACTTTACAACTGGGAAAGCGATTTTATCGAAAGCGAAGGTTTATGTGATAATTCCATAAACAACAACTGATGGGTTTTATATTAATTCGCATCAGAAAACAGAAGAATACAATGTTAGCGATAGGAAACTTCCAAAAACTGATTTTTACCATTTTAATAGCTTTGCCTTTAAAACCAGCTTCCCAAATAAGTTACATTTAAACCATTGGTAAGGTGCTGACGGTGGCGCACAGTGGTGACGCACTTGTCTTTCACCTCTGTGACTAGAGTTCGATCCCTGGCCTCGTGCAGTTTTCTGACAAGTCTTTATCCGGCAGATTTTCAGGAGGTCTCTCCTTGACGAGTAAAATCGTCTAGCGTTAGCCAGAATAAAATTAATAAGTTGCCAAATGGCAACAGTGCCAGGTAAAGGGTTAGAGTTAGCTTGGTCACATATGAGACGAGCGTTGTCCAGTTTGATTCTGTACCATGCATCGCATGTTTTCTCCGGATATTCCAATTCTCTCCTGTAGTAACACTGGACCCATGACGGGCGGTCCTTACCGGACCTCTAAGGGAAACAACTGAGGTAGCTGATATGAATATCCAGTATAAATGAATAAACCTTTACCTTGACCAAGTCGGAAATGTCACGTTTTTGATGTCACCTTACCTGAAACACTCTTAAAGAGAAACGTTGGATCTTTAACTGGCCTCAATCCAGCAACGAGAAGGAAAAGTATCTGTAGGACATGAACATAGTGACGAACAATAGAATAAAATGTAAAACCACTGAAATATTAAAACAGAGGCCATAGGGATGTATTGGAGTAATATGAGTATGGTGAAGTAACATAGTATGGTGAGGTAATATAGTATCGTGAGGTAATATAGCATGGGGAACACACGACTTTTCTGAGTTTTCATAAAGCTTGAAGAACGAGCCTTTCGTTATAGTATGGTGAGTTAATATGCATAGTTCGAACAGGTGTTGCAAAAATCAGCAAAAGCCATAAAAGTTTCTCAGCGCCAAGGACTTGGTAATTGTTGACCGAATATGAGGTCTGTCGAGGTCCGTGCTAAAAATAGAAGTCCGATATTTCGCTAGTACAGACTTAACAATGAGAAGTCAATAACTAGTTTATCATATGGTCTTTCTGAAGTCTAGGTGAATCAATCACGCGAAAACACTTTATTAAAGCTAAATTTCATTCGACTTTGGAAAGTTTCCAGATCTCTTCAGCAGCTTTGTTCTGCACACAGTAGTTAACTTTCTTGCTTCTCATCTGGTTGTTCTTAAGGCATTTTTACTTCACACTATTCCTAAGTTACATTAATTTTCCGATATACGCAAGTTTTTCAAACGTTCTCGGTAAACCAATGATCGTAAACCAATGAAATAGCAAAGTATCCATATTAGAACTTCCTGCCGCCTTTGCCATATAATAACATCGCATAAAATAAGTAATTAATAGAGTTTAATTTAGTTTACCAGAGATCCCTTCGTAATATTTTTCAGGTGTGATTTGTCTTCGGAATATTCAAATTCTGAAAAAAAGATAATATGGTCCATACTTCAGTGTTCATATACGTATTATTCCTACGGTCTACTTTTGAAGGCCGCGATTTGAAGATCTCGATTTTACTGAGCATGTGGAGACAGGTATTAATGGTATAACATTAAAAGAACATGTAATAGTGTGCACTACAATTTGCGATTAATAGAGGTAATAGTATGGTTTAGAGTGCAATTTGGAAAAGATATGCACGAGTGAGTTTTTCAAAGACTGCCAAAACAGCATGAGTCCGAAGGACGAGTGCTCTTTGAGGTCTTTGAAAAACTCACCCATGTTTCCCAAATTACACGAGAAACTTTGCTAATACCTAGTAATAGTATATTTGAAAAAATTAAGGAAGAGGTGTCGTGAGTAACGAAAATCGCTCACCAAAGGAAATCTACTGAAAAACCGCAGTAATTTTTTTTTATCAAACGCAAATCTGTTAAAACGCCAACCATTTTTGCCGTAATTCTATTTAATTTTTCCGCAGCTGAGAGGTATGTTTTAATTCACTCTTTTTAATTTTTATATATGGCTTTTGATTGGGTGGTTGCCTCAAGAAATTTGCATTGTATTTCCTTTTTCTGCTCTGTATTTCCTTAAAACTGCACAGCTCTTTGCCAATCAGAATCAAGAAATTTTTTCATGTATATTATTATACGACAAAATTACCTTTCATTCTGGCAATTATATCCTTTTCAGAAAATCCAGATGGCCTGGTGTATACGGCTAAAACAAAAGATGTTTCAATGGTCGGTTGTTTAGAAGTTTTACAAGTAATATATAGTCTAGATATTTATTTATCCATCCATCAATCCATCCATC
>JBAHVQ010000080.1:62014-79123 GCA_036872915.1 Nanipora kamurai
ATCGAGCCACCAGAAGTTAGACGGTAGAACAAGGTTACTTAAAGTATCTAAATTTAGGGTCTAGTTTAACACTTTATGTAACCTTGCGTTGCTACCTCAGCTTCATAGCTTGATGGTTAGCAGACTCGTCGGAACGAAATTCATAATGAGGGGGCTTGCCCTTGGGGAAATTTTTTTACAGACCACGCCCTTTTTGGAGGCTAGAAAAACCCCAGTTCTAAGTTTAATTCAAATCAGGCTCTGTTGTGGATGTTTAACATCAATTGCTTCCTGCATGGATAAACTAACGACGAGATACGAGCAAATTATCAGGGGGGCTGCAGCCCCCCGCATCCGACGGGCCTGGTTACACTGACCAGCATTTATAACGATATCTGGTGAGTCCCGTCTGTCTGGAACTCAAAATTGCCGTAACTCTCGTGAAGATTAGACCTTACACCAGTGGCGTATCTACGGAAAATAGCGCCTATGGCAAGCGGTGGAATTGCTCCCCTGTCCAAACATCTGAGACCCATCTTTTAGGTAACTTTACCATAATACCGGCTCAAAAATACCAGCTCAAGCTCGTTAATCTTTTAACCCTTTATCGGGCAGGTTTTCAGGAGGTCTCCCCTTGACGAGTAAAATCGTCTGGCGTTAGCCAGAGTAAAATTAATATGTTGCCATTTGGCAACAGTGCCCGGTAAAGGGTTAATCAACAAATTATGGTCATCCTAGTGCCTCTCACCCATGATAATCAAAGACAGATCATGCATCTGAATAAAATTCTTTTTTCACTATCCGAGGATGGCTTGTCTGACTTTAATAGAAACTGCTCAGTGGCGCTCCCTTCGAGTGGCGCCCAGGGCACGTGCCAAACCTGCCATACCCTAGATACGCCACTGCCTTACACTCAAATCGCTGATATCCCGTTATCTCATTTTTTGATAGAGTACTACCAATTAATATGTTCAAAAAAATTGTTTAATTGTTAACTATTCACTTATATATACAATATCTTTCATTTGATTATTGCATTTTCGATAGTACTCGCTTTAATCCTTTATCGTTCGGGTTTCCAGGAGGTCTCGCCTCGACGAGTAAATATTAAGAAGTGGCCAAAAGAGAACCCTGGCCAGTCCCGGGTCAACCCTTGAATTATTCTAACTGTGTTGTAGTTATCCCCATATGCGGCTCCGCTTTATGAAGGATTCCAAATTTACGGTCTGTGATTCAGGGAGTCTGGAAGCCACTTACCCCCTGGGGGTCTCCATGTTGGTAGCCATGCGAAGGAGAATTTCACTGCACATTCGTGACAACAGCTTTTATACACTCATTTACTCGCGTAAAGTCTGAACGCTGTCTTCAACAAAGATGCCTGGTCAACGACATTGTTCCCGGTGTCGAGCACATGGATACTGGGTTCCGCTGAAAGGCCACAAATTACAGTGTCCGTTTAGACACTGCACATGTCCGTTGTGCAACTTGGTCGATCAAAGACGAGCCATTATGCAAGCACAAGCCAGACTGTCAGAAGAAAGCCCTCAGAGAATAAGTGGTTAACATGAGAAGAGAAAGGTACTGGTTAGGTAATGTCGCATTGTCGAAATACACTTGTGTTTGTGTTGGTAATTTTTGACTTGTTTTCCTTAGGCTTAGAATTGTTCTGTTGATGGATACGTTCCCGAACAACGACTGAGTGTAGACGCTTATTTTTTGATGCCATGTCCAAGATGACTGGCCGTTTTTCTGGCCTTATTTTGAAGTTGTTGTACGTTTTTGTCGGCGCATATTCCGGAAAAGATTGTTTTGTTTGAGACGCTGAACCGGTGACATGTTGAGACATTTTCGAAGGAGATGATTCATTGATAGTAACATTTTGCTGAGAATGAAAAAGTGTTATCCTGTGCCAGGTTTTTGCATTTAATTCTGTGCATAGCTTTCGTAGTAGCGAATTGAGAAACCTTGAAAAGCGACAAAGATTGAGTACGTTTTGTTTAAAGTCAATGGCATCATACTAAAGCAAGAAAGCTAACTGCCCTACTTGTGACAGATGTGTTTGTACGCTTTTGGGGACGATTTTCATTGGGCAACATCACAATGGCAAAGCACCATTGGCGGGAAGTGCGAATAGGACGCCGAGGTTTACCAGTGGCGGTGCTAAGAAAGGTTGAGGAATAAATTTTGTCCGAGAAAAACTGTCCTTTCATCAATAAAGTAATCCTTTTTGCTTACAGGACTTATTGAAAAACCAAGTATCTTTCATATCACTAAACAAGATCACTAGAAATTGTCCAAATTGTTGCAATTCTTGTAGCTTGACATTTCATCAAAATAGTGTTCCTGTGGTGATGTTCAGGTGCCAATAAACCTGTAGGTTCCATGACATATTTATATAAATGCTTATATAAATGTTTTTGGAAGTGAGGGTATGTATAATGTCATTTGCCACCTAAGTCTCTAAACCAATCATTGGACGTGTTTATAAATTGTCTCTTATTTGTGAGCTTAAATATTTTATTGCAGAAGTCTCTCACGATTGGGTTGAATCATATCGGCATGACAAAAGCAGTACTCTGAACATAATCGAACTTAGCTCAACGCAATGAGTGCCATTCTCGTTCCCAGAGCCCATTTCTAGATAGCGCGCAAAAAGGGCTCTGGGAACGAGAATGATTCAGTGAGTTCTATATGTGACTTGGAGAGAGAACTCCAGTTTTATAGGCCAGGCAAAAGGTGAAGCCAAACACGGCCGACATGGAGGCCTATTTTGCACGTCAGTTCCAGGCCCCTGCGCGGTTTCACCATTGTTCTGCAGGTCAACACGAGGTAAAAAAACGCGCAAGGGCCTGAAACTGACGTGCAAAAATCTCCTTGTCCGCCATGTTTGGCTTCACTTGAAGGCGGAAGATATTTTTCCAGTCATATATAGAGCTCACTGGAATGGCTCAGTAAACTCTAAAAAGGCTGCAACGATAACTCCAGGTTGAATTCATTCTTGGATTGAGCTCTGAAGCTAACCATGGAGGCTGACATATGGGTATGCCCCAGTCCTTCATACGAAAACAGTACTAAGTTTCGTTTTTCTGTGAGAGCTTTTCCTATCTCCTAACCAAAGTAAAGTAGTCTCGGCTTACCTATTGTTCAGCAAAAACCGTCAGTAACGGATAAAAAGGTTCGGTCGAAAAAAATGCCCCGAAACTCCTGTTCTTTTTCGTTTGCTTTTAATATTCCAAGGTTTTTTGACACTTCATACAACAAGATAGAAAAAAATTGCTGTTAATCTCACACTATATTTAGTTTATCATTCAGGTCTGTTGTCAGTACCGTAAGAATTCACGAACTGAAACAGGTCAGAATACTATCACCATTGCCATGGTAACTACAGTCGTGGTAACCACACGCAAGAACAGACATGTTTCATATCCGCATGGTAGCTACGCGCACGAAACACGCGTGAATTATACCTACATGGCTGCCTCCATGGGCACGAAATTTGGCTTCATTTGAGTATATGGGGCGTATGGAGTTAGCATTCCAGTCATTTTAGAGTTCACTGGAATGATTCTGCCTTGGAAGGACGTTCAAAGCATTGGTTCCCTGTAATGCACAAATTACCCGGCCCTCTTGCGTCTAACACCAAACATACTTGTTTTCTAGATAGTCAAAAGGTTTGAGAAACTGCCGGAACATAAGAATGATTAAACTGACGTTTCGAGCGAAGGCCCTTCGTCGGAGTGAAACGATGAAGGGCCTTCGCTCGAAACGTCAGTTTAATCGCTCTCATGTTCCGACAGTTTCTCAAACCTTTTGCTTATACATAGCCGTCCAATACTGCCGACGCAGCACTCTAATTTTTATATCATACTTGTTTTCTACCTTTTTTGAATACATTATCCTCTATATTTGTGAAATGTGCGTAAATATACAAAACGTCTGGCAGGAATGTCCGGGCAAAAATGCATCTTGGTAAGAGAAGAGTGTGTTACCATAGTTATACCATTTTTGTTGGTCCGGTTAAAATATCGTGTTAGATTCAATCTCGCCCTCAGAGCTTTTGCCTTGCTTCACGAACGAAGGCTGTTGAAAGTTAAAAGATTTATAGACTGCCATAAAAAATATAGGATGCTGCCTACGCAGCAGCCTATATTTGCTGCCTTCCATCAGGGAGGCAGTACACTAACCTCGAATTGCTACTCGCTTTTGTCGCGTCCATTCTTCACGCGGATCTTTACAAGCCTGTGTATGTTCCTGCGCTGGACGGTCTTAACCTGTCGCTGATTGGCGTAGGCCAGTAGTAACATGGCCTCTACACTATAGTGCTCGTGACAGAAGCCTAGGGATTGTCGATTCTTCGTGCTAAGAACAGGTAAACATTGTGCCTTTTAGTTTAACGGAGACACTTGCAATATGCCTCTCTTTGCTGATGGAAGTTATTGATCAAGGTGATGAAGTAACGAATCTCGTGAAAAGCAATCCTCCTATACCAGTTTATCGGCTCTTTTAACAGAGCAAGCAATTCCTGTTTTTGAGTGCAACTCAGCAACAATTGACAGCATATTGTCACTGAGGGACCGCGTGTACCTGGATGGTCTTACTAATTAGGAATCTTTATCGCTGAACAATCTACCAATCGCCGTCCGTAATGCAGAGTTTTTTTATCATTGAACGATCTACCCACTGTTGTTCGTTGTTCAAACAATTTTGCCAACTCGTCGGCAACAGTTGGGTCCTTTGTGACCGACTACAAATCGTCCATCGAGTCCTTAAGTTTAAAGCACAATGTTACATCACCTGTTATGGTGACAAACACTAATCCACCCATTAAGCCACGAAACCAGGCCACAGGATTTCAGATTTTATGGGAAACTCTTTTTGGGTTCCGTGACTTTGATTCATGGGAACCCATCAGTAGCAATTTTTAGGTTCCGTAAAGCTGTTGATGGGTACCCATTCTTAAAATGAAAGAACAATACATTTACCGGTAATGAATATACCACCATATTAATTATATTTATTAATGCATACTCAGTAAGAATAAAGATTTAATGCATTCACATAGATACAATGTAACAGCAACAACATTGTGTATAAGTATTGTAAAACAGCCAGGTACTTAGCAGCATTGGCATCTCATGGCCAAATAACAGTAACAATACTTGACAAGATTTAATTTGATATTCATCAGCTGGCCTCTCATGGCAATATAGCAAAACAAAGCAACCAAACGTCAACATGTGTATTGAAGTATTTGCTGAATGGAAATTCATTACTTCATAAATCAGTTAAATGTGCAGTCCACTTATTGACTACAGTTCTTGCTGAAGTACTTGGCTCTTTCCTCGGTCTCTGGCTTTCCACCTTAGTCGTCTTCTATTTCTAAAAGTTCTGGCTCGACTTCAATCTGATCTTCTCTCCTGACTGACTCTTCTTCCAAATCCTCCTCTACTTCTGACTCTTCTTCCAACTCTCCCTCTCTCTCTCTGACTCTGTCTCCTCTTCCAACACTCCCTCTGATTAAAGCTCTGGGTCACTGGGAGTTCCCACAAACCCATAATCACCAAGAAGCTGGTTCTCATGCTCAGAAACCACAACTGCAGAAGGGACTGGTAGGAAGAGATCTGGGGAATCCTTGCTTGAGGCAGATGCCACATTTGGATGCTTTGTGGTGGTTTTGTAATAAGGCCAGGATCAGTGAGGTAGATAAGGCCATGATCAAAAGGCCAAGATCAGTGAGGTAGAGGTCAATTGCCTTGCCAACAAGCTTCTCTTCATAGGCTGGGTCGAGCTTAAGAAGAACAGGAACATTGATCCTGACGACCAAAAGTTCATCCAGTTTTTCATTTGATAGACTCAACCTCGAGTCAGAAAGATGTCGTTTAAGAGTAGAGATGCCTCTGTCAACGGTGCTGCTTGACAAAATCAGACACAAACAGAGTTCTATGAAACGTGTGTGCGTGTGTGTTTCAGTAATATTTTAAATTCCGTAATTAACGCGACAATTAATTGATAATACATATTGATATTCCTTGTGACATTACTCACACAAAATTTTCACTGCACACTTTGCATGTCATCTTCGTGATGTTGTTTTCTTTGTCCGTTTCCGCCTTGAAGTCTCCATTGAATGACCATTTCTTACACGTTTTCAAAGAAACGCACTCAGCCTTTTTTTCTTCGCTGCAGAAGCCATTATGGCACGTGAAATGGGCTTGCCGCCTATGCCGCCATCTTTGCTAGACACCCCAAGGTGCTTTGCAGACTTCCTCTCGAAAATTGCATTATGGGATAGACACAAGATGGCGGAGAATAAACAGAGCGATTATTTACTTGCCTTGCGTATGGTGTTTTAAGATGAGCAAAAAAGCCAAGTATGCAATCCATCATTGACTCTGGCAGTTAAGACTTTGTGTTACTTCCACATGGTTTTTTTTTTGTGGGAAACGAAATTTCGGTTCCGTGTTTTCTCCAGCACGGTAACGACACATTACCGTGAAATCCTATGACCTGCGAAACAACATAAGTGACAACCAACTTTGGTTTATATTTATTTTATTTTGTTGTTATTTGTTTCAATATTTATTTTTGGTTTGTTTTGAATAAGATTATTAACATCACAAAGAATGACTCGTCGTACCCTCCTAGAGGTGTCATTATAAAAATACGCACCCCAACTCGCCATCCCTCATTAAGAAACCTCTTAACAAACCCTGCTCGCTGAATCATATGGGTCTCAAATTAGTGGTTCTTTTAACGCAGGTATTGCTCGGAAACCACCGTAAAATGGTCTACCAAAGAGTCAACCTGTACATGAGAGGCAGCATTTTCCTTGCAATTGTAACTGCTAGTTCTACATTATTCTCAATTTTTTAAGAGATTTGCTCATGAGCCCCGGATAAAAGTCTCCAAAAGATCAGCACTCTAAACAGGGCTTAAATTTCGAACGCTTGGCCTGGGCTCAGCTTTTTTCATTTGACGGACTTCTTAAAGGACACACGACTCGTAAATTAAGCTTATCTTATTTGAAAGAACTCTTAAAATGAAGGGGAATGTCAATTTTCTGTTCTTGTATATTTCACCTCGTTCTTGAGATATTTCGATTTATGTGATATTGAAATTAGAAAACTTATGATATCATATTGTTTACACAATGTTTTAAACTCGTTTATACCTTTGAGATATTGAAAGAAATCACTTGGAACTTTGCATATTGGGATGGGTCATAGAACTAAACATTAAACACAAGTTGCAAATAATTTCGTTTAATAATCTTGAAGATATAAACGATTTTACGGTATTGTGTAAACAATATGGCGTCATAGGTTATCTAATTTGAATAACACGAAAATCTGAGAATTAGGTGAAATATGGAAGAACAGTTAATTGACATTCTCCACTATCTTAAGAGTTCTTCTAAATAAGAAAAACTTAATCTACGAGTCATGTGCCCTTTGAGATGATTTCTTGACGGATTTCGTGGCACACACTACTCCGCCATTTCGTAAGTTGCAGTCGTCTGATCACATGAGACTATTTTCGTCGCTTGAAAGCCAGACATTCGTCCGACAAGCGATTTTGACGGTGACACTAGAAAGTCAAAATGGGACATGGAAACTTGTAAGTGCTAAGGTTGCTTTGTTTATCATCGTAATGGACAAGAAAATCCCAGAGGATTTTTGTCCAGTATTATGGCCGAGGGAATGCAATTTTTCGAGACAATATTTTAATTTCATGCAGAACTGAGTGTCAAGATAAATAGCGAAAACATGCTGGCACTGCAGTACTGCATTGTGTTGCGTGTTAGCCTGCCTACATGGAAAGCATAGCTAGGTTGACGTTTTAATTATTTTAAAACAAGTTTACATACAAAAATTCTCGAAGTATTCTTTGACTGACAATAGACAACAGTTATTTGATTGCTAGTAAAAATCAATTAAGCTGACTGTTAATCGGTCATCTGGGCCTGACTTAAAACCTCTACGTAGCTACTGTCAAGATAAACTAACCATAATTTACAGATGGTATTTAACTCTCTCGGGTGACATAACGATAAACTATAAGCTTCACATTCTAAGCAAGGAACAACCCACAAAACAAGAAAGAGGTACGAGATCTCACACTGAGTTGACAGCGTGACAAATTTCCTTAGGGTAAGGGTGCCTTTCCTAGTCTTCTTCGAAATTATAGTCCAAACCTGAAAGAGGGATCTTACGTACAGGTATGTTATTGAAGAATATGTTTCTAAGCTTATTACTTTATTCTGGCATTTCATCTTGAACTGCATGGCATCCAAAAACAGATTACCAGGACTTGTTTGGAGAAAGTATCGCCGGTTAACGCTGGCACAGGCATCCATGACTTCAGTTTGCAGTTTAAGTATACAGTTTAGGCCGCAGTATCTCAAACTCTCCAACCTAAATGGCTGTGAGAATCGGAGGTCGCCACAGTTAACAAATAAGCACAGTACGTAAGCTAAGCACCCAGTCCGTAGCTACAGCCGTAAAGAGAATGTAGTTTAGGTACATTTGTCCAAAGCCAAGGTAAATGCCAAACAATACTTATTCTTTTACAGGGATTAATCTCTTCTGGCAACATTAGGTCACAAGTAGAAGTTAAATTGTGATTTTAGACTGGGCTCGTGGATCTTGTCTGCTAAAAACACCTTTGTGTGTTCAGTTTTCAAGTTAAACTTTGCTTTCTTTGGTCTGTTGGTAAACCGGTGCGAGGAGCTGCTCTGCCAAAGTCATAGGGACAAATTACCTCAAGGACGAGCAACCCTAGCGGTGAATGAACTGTCTGCATGAGGATTAATGACCCCCATGTTTCACTTTCGGCCGAGCCGGAAAACGAGGTTGATTGAAGACCTAAAGGTGGCTCCCGACAGTTTCTACTTCTACTAGTTGCAATTAGTAAGGCCTTCATTTATGAGCACTTTTATCTTCATAATAACTGTAAGTTCGCGGTAAAGAGTGTAACTGCAGAAGAAGTTTCATAAACATGAGATACCCGTCAAATTGTAATTCTCGATAAAACACTCCCACTAGTTTTTTTAAATATTACATCATTTTCAGGGATGTACCATACCAGCACTTCCCTACCATCATGATGTCCCAACAATACAGTAAACCGTACCCAAAAATGTCCCACAGGTATCGTATTATCAATTTACTATGTCAGACCAAATGTGTAGAGGAAGTGCTACCTCTTGATTTGTTATGGGTTCTACCTCCTAGTCTGATCTGGTGGTTAGAATCCTGTATTACAGGAGGCGACGATCTAGCCAATAGGCCTTTGGCTTTAGTGCTTCGGCTATGATGACCGCAATCGAAATGGAAGAGCAGCCAATGACTGCGATTTGTTACCAGGAACCGAAGGTCTGACACGATCGTGTTGGACCGGCGATTTATATCTGTAAACACCAAGCGAGATTCTGCTCTCCTGCATGCCCAGATTAGTAGCCTCGCAACGCGGTGGGTAACAGGATTGTTGCATGAAATCAGTGCTAGAAACTCAGCACGCGAATGGAGCTCCTGACGCAACACACCACGAGACATACAAACATATATCGATGACAAATTGACGTTTCCCAGTTCCTTCTCAAGCGCAGTTACTCTGGTTCCACTCTCATCTCGCATTTTCATCTTTCATCTTCTGCTTATTTCCATGAATTATAACAATATGGAAAGTGTCAAGGAATTTCCTGGGAAAATTTAGAAGATACATATGATTTTTCATTAAGTATCTACTTGTCAACAATGTGATGGGAGAGACTACCTTATTTCAATATCAAACAAACCTGGCTATCTCAAGGAAGAGCAAAATTATATAGAACTGAAGAGCTGAAACTGTCTTATTCTTTATCACCTCAAATGTCCATTCATTGAAAGCAAACTTAATTTTCGAGTCATTTCCCCGTTAAAAAGGTGAATTTATAAGAGTGTATTAAATATAAAAATTTAATACATAAATATATAAAATAAAATATATGAATAGACATTTAGGTCCTTTACATTTTGGTTACCTTTAGAACTACTCATTTGATAACCAACGAATGTTCTCTGAGTTTGCAATTATTTCGAAAACTCAATGCAACATTCACCAATTCTGTTTGAAACTTCTGGTCAAAAACCCTCGCTAAAACATGAACAAGCCTCTCGTTTTTAAAGCTTGCTTTTTAAAATATTTTACTCTGGCTAACTCAGACGATTTTACTCGCCAACGAGAGTCATGTGGCAGAGAGAAAGGGTTAAGGAAAGTCAGAATTAGGCTGATTCAAAAAACTTATTTCGCATGACCATTATGGAGTCGAGTATCTTCCAAATAAGCTTCATATTTTGTGATCAGTCTTCATACAACAGATCCGGACGTAGGGAGTTGGTCAGCCGACGCATACAAAAGCACTGTGCTTACGAAATGCAAATGGTCTACAGGGTGTCCCAAAAAAAAGTGGCTCTATAGAACTTATCTCCTTGTTCTTAAATCGCTCTTAAACGCGCGTGATCAGACACCTGAGAATTTAATGAAATTGTATTTACATTTAAGCATTTTGAAATGTTTTCGCTTCGTCCAAATATTTTAACGCCCGAGTCAAGCAAAACGAGTAAATGCGTTTTGCACTGCGGTTACAATCGGTGTTAGGGTAAATTGTGTTACAACAAATACTCGTTGTTCTGTAGTCAATTGAACCATTATTGTTAGTACAACTGATCGTATGATTTACTTGTAATTTGACTTTTATGGTAATAGGAGTTATTTTAAATTCCAGAAGCAGAAGTTTATGCACCTGTGGGTTTAGCATAGTACTAAGGCCATTCAAATTGTAACAATAGGATAATTTCTATGGTGTCACTTTTTTTTGGGACACCCTGTACTGTTTATAACGAACTTTTAAGTTTGGTTCACACATGTGACATAAACGTAAGGACAAGATCAGCACGAAAACAAAGCACGACGTCTCCTCTGAGTCTTGCGAAGACAAAACAAGAATTTTTCTTTGTTTTGTCTTTTGTTCGGCACTTGGCTTACGTTCGGACTATGATCTTATGTTTATGACAATCCTTATGTCGCAGGCTTGACTTCATTCCTTTGTCTTCATTCCTTTGACAATATTCGTGGCATGATAAAAACCATTAGATCAAAATGGTGTTGCCATACTGGCATTTTATTTCCTTAACTTCTTTCGTACTTGAAATATAATCTATTAATTTCCTAGAGCTCGTGATGATTTGTTTCGTTTCAAAAAGCAACGCACGATTTCATTCAAATTTTCTACGCTTGATGAAGGAAAAGTGAAACGAATAATAGCAAAGCGCGCGAATGACGTCGAAGTGTCTAATTTGCAATGTTTGTCTGAGTTTTCTCGTTAATTCTGTGTTCCAAAGAATAGAAAACAGTTCGTTCGGGAATTCTTTGTTGTCAATTTCAGTTTGTTTGTCTGAGTTTCAAGTCTAAAAATAGTATTGGCGCGCAGCGCTATTGTGCTCAACGAGAAACGAGAAAGGAAGTGGTGATGTTACCACGGTCATGGTGTTTTCATGTCGCGATGCATTCAGCTACAGAGTTGGGAGTGATTTGATGTAATAATCTCAGACCTACGTAGTTTTCCAATAGACTCCTTGCATACGTAAATTAAACAAGCAATTTGGAGGACGAAACAATCAAATTTGAATAAATTATTTGGTCTGTTTAATGTCGCAACCTTGAAGTTGTCCTCCAAATTAGTAGTTTAATGTGTACGTCAACAATGTGACATCATAGACAATCTGGTTAATTAATCAAACAGATCTTTACATTTCAAGAGCCAAGTGTGGTATGAAACAAGTGCCAACACCATTGTCATCTCGTCGAGGGAGCAAACGTAACTTCTGTCTGGTCATGCAAATTTTAATGAAAATGACAATCGTCAGAATTTTAAAACTATTAACTCCTTTCTGGCCGTATAGGTTCTCAGTGATCGATGGAGAATTCAGTATTCGACTCTGGTCAAGGCCAGACAATTTTACTCGTCAACATTTATGAAGAACGCTGTTTCCTTGTTTTCCTGTTTATATCAGGCTATGCAAACGCGGCAAAACAGTTTCTATTTCTTAATTATAAAATCTTAGGACAGGTTTACACGAGCTAGGTTGACTTATTTAACTCCTTCCTGTCCGTATAGGTCCTCAGCGACCTATGGAGACTTTAATATTTAACTCTGGCTAAGGCCAGACGATTTTACTCGTCAAGGGGAAAGTCCTCGGACAAAAAAGAGTTAACAAGGGTTTTAAATCTATCTCCTTAACTCCTTCCTCGCCATATAGGTCCTCAGTGACCTATGGAGACTTTAGTATTTGACTCTGGCGAACGCCAGACGATTTTACTCGTCAAGGGGGAAGTCCTCGGCCAGGAAAGGGTTAATGTAACAGATAAATGGTAAATTATAAATATAAAGACGGTGTTCTTGCAGAGCGTCAGGATGCTTTTTTGAGACGTAAAGGGATATGGCAAAATAAATTAAGTTTGTTTAATTTGAAAGAACTCTTCAAATAGTATAGTTAGACCTTTTACAACTTTTTGATATCTTTCTACGTTTTTGAGGAATTTCTGTTTGTTGGGTATGCAAATGAGATGGCCGCGTGACGTCACAACCAGGGTAAAGCATTTCCATGCATTGAAAAATCAGTTAAACCTCTGTAATTACTCCGTGATTTGCACAGCTTAGGGTGACTTCGTCGTAAAAACGTGGAGATATATGTAACAGATCTTGCAACGTGTACCCTGGTTCTGACGTGACGCGGTCATCTCATTTACATATTACTAAAATCGAAATATCTCGACAACGAAGAAACACAAGGAAAAGTTATAAAGCGTCTTTATATATCATTTGAAGACTTCTTCCCAATTAGACAAACTTGGTTTATGTTGCCATAGCCTTTTAAATCCATAAGACGAAAGTCCATAAAAAGAAAGATACGAAAAAGTTGTAAAGCGTCTTTATACATCATTTGGAGAGTTCTTTCCAATTAGACAAACTTAACTTATGTCGCCATATCCTTTTAAATCCAGGTGAGAGTCATTTGAAGAAACGTCGAATGTTCTGGAAGTGGGGAACACCATTACATGTTTATTTTTTCTTCTGGGCATTGCAAATCTAACACTTTCCATGATTTATTCTCTTGTGTTCAACTCCTAAATTGGTGAATGAGTACAAATATTTTACAGGTATAATGTACTTCATTTCCAGCCAAGCTTAATCCCCCTATTGTAGAGTCTGTGGGGAAAGACCTAAACCACAAATTCTTTACAGGTCCCAAATTTTTTTCCAGGAACCCCGAGACGGTCCCGGAGCTGATTATTTTTTATTGGCCCATATGTTCATTTTAACTAAACCAGCCGAGCTCCAATCCCCGTTCAATCGTTTGCTACAAATGACAGAACGAAAAATAAAACGACTACTGCGTCGCTTTTCCATGTTTTAACCCCAGCTCCAACTATTTCTGTACTTAGGGATCCTTCGCGTAAACAATGGATACGGAATATGTGCTACTCTGGATCTGTGTGAGCCTGAGTATTCTGATAATTCTCCTCTTGTGCTTCTTTGGTCTCACGATACATAAACACATTCGCCAGAAAAAAAGAAGGCTGCCTCGATTCAGACCAAGTTACAATTTAGGGTACTATAATGACGAGTCATTGAGCCACAGCGAACGTGAAAATGAAGACAAAGGTGAGAGCTCGACGAAAGAAAATACCAAAACTGAGAAACAAGTCACTTTTGCAATTGTAAGTGAGACGCGAAGCGAGAAAGCTGATCAAGAACGGAGTACAGGGACTGTGACCCATGGTAACGTTGCTGGGGTTGACTACGTTCCTTTATCAGAAGAGACCGCTGTGGAATCAGGAGAGCCCGCTGTGGAACCAGGAGAGCCAGCGCCTAAGGTCCACCAAGCCTGGCAAGAAGTCGACGATGCAGGAAAAGCGGTAGAGCTAGATGAACCAAACACGTCTGCAACATCGTTTTAGGTGTGTCTTTATTAATTAGCCAGTCGGCAAGGAACTACACTGAGTGCATATAATTATTGCTGTATTGGATAACTTAGAACACCGAGCGTAGACAACGTTATTTTCGTAAATACAGCTTTCCATGTTTAGCTGGCTGTAAATAAAATGGCTGAAAATTATTCCGCAGCCGAAGTAGTCGGATACCCTGACCTGTGGTCAGACACCCTGACCTGAGGTCAGACACCCTGACCTGAGGTCAGACACCCTGACCTGAGGTCAGACACCCTGACCAGTGGTCAGATACCCTGATCTGTGGTCAGATACCGGTCCGTATCCTAAATCGACAAGTCCCATGAGAACAGTTTATTACGAGTGAAGGTTCCTTTGTTTATACTCGATAACCCTATTAGCTAAACTACGCCGTTATACCCAGAGGTCCAGTGAGGGACATCCTTCATGGATCCAGTGTTATTACAGGAGAAAACCGGAGTACCTGGAGAAAACCTGCGATGTTTGGTTGAGTCAAACTGGACAACACTCTTCTCACATTTGACCAAGGTAGCTTTAACCAGAAAGCTGCACGGAGCCGGAATCGAACCGTAGTCACAGAGGTGAGAGACACGTCCACTAACACTGCGCCATCAACGCCAAACACAATAGAGTGATTTAGTGATTCCTCACCACTTATTTCAGGCGAAAGTGGCCCTTGTCTCATAGACCCTGGTTGCAGCTTGTCACCTGACCACTTTGCTTCAACAATACCCCTGGGAGAGTGGGTTTCCGAAGCTGTTTTGTCAAAGTGAAAAAAATTACTTGCATTTGTTTAGATATTATCTCTGGCAAGTGCCGACTCAACACTTTACCCTCTCACCCTGCCATATGCTAGATTTTCTCACAGCTACAATTTTAAAACTTTGCCTCCCCTCTCCCTCAACCGGTTTTTTATCCACCCAGAATTTGGGTGGTCAGGTGCACAGAGATCATATATAAACTAGAGAGAGCATGCGCCATTTTGTATGTGACATCAAAACGCCCCATCTGGAGGACAATTCTAAAGCCCTGACTTGTAACAGATCGAAAAAGTTATGAGAATTCCTTATTCTAACCATTACCGCAGCGTGGGAATATTTAACCAATTTATCATGACATTTATCTCCTTAATTAGAGTTAAGGCCTCTTCATTGACGAGCGTCGGCGATTGGGGTGATCAAGGCCTCAGTCAAACGAGAACACAACTCTAGTGGCGCATCTGGGGCATGACACGTGCCCTTGGCGCCACTGAGCAGTTTCTATTAAAGTCAGACAAGCCATCCTCGGATGGTGAAAAAAGAATTTTATTCAGATGCATGATCTGTCTTTGATTACGATGAGTGAGAGGCACGAGGATGGCCATAATTTGTTGATTAAAAGATTAACGAGCGTGACTTGTATTTTTGAGCTGGTATTATGGTAAAGTTATCTAAAAGATGGGTCTCAGATGTTTGGACAGGGGCGTAATTTCAGCGCTTACCATAGGCGCTATTTTCTGTAGTTACGCCTCCGCCAAAGTGACCGCTAGATTTAGCTTGTGCTTCCAACTTGGTTTCACCACCAACTGGCGTTGACTTGTGTTTGCTTGCTCTAAGCTTGGGACTAAATCCAGGTTGTTCAAATTTCACGTCAAGTTTGACGTCTTTAAGAGCCATTCTGGAACAGATAACGAAGACAAAAACTCAAAGAAAAACAAACCAAGGTCCTGATGAGCTTTTTACATCGATAATTTTGCCTTCATAACATGGGAAGTGAACTAGCAGATGTGCAGAACATGGGGTGACTTGTGCCACCGCCGTTTGACTAGTGGCATCGTGAGGCGCTATAAGTTTACCAGCGCTCTACACACGTAAAAACCCACAGATTGTTTTTGTCTGTTAACAGGCTTGAACGAGGTTGAGCTGACCAGCTTGAACGAGGTTGAGCTGTCCGGCTTGAACACGGTTGAGCTGACCAGCTAGAACGAGGTTGAGCTGTCCGGCTTGAACACGGTTGAGCTGACCAGCTTGAACGAGGTTGAGCTGTCCGGCTTGAACACGGTTGAGCTGACCAGCTTGAACGAGGTTGAGCTGTCCGGCTTGAACACGGTTGAGCTGACCAGCTTGAACACGGTTGAGCTGACCAGCTTGAACGAGGGTGAGCTGTCCGGCTTGAACACGGTTGAGCTGACCAGCTTGAACATGGTTGTCCGGACAGGCTGTTCATGGTTTGGTAAACGAAGACTTGAACGTTGTTATAACGGGACGTTTCATGCATGATAACAAGGTTGTTTCAGGGTGACGGAATAACAAACAAGAACATGGTGGTTCCGCCAGCACATTTTCAGCTCTGTAACCAGTACTATTTTTGCTCGTTGAATCGAGAACTTTTGGTAACATGTGTAAGTAGCAACAGCAGTATTTCTTCTATCTGCCATCGTTCGTTCCGGCGTTGGTTTCTCGTGAAAGTGTCGACGATCGTTGCGTGGTACCCACAAATAACACGAATTGAAAACACATGAACATTGTTGACAAACTAACAACATTGCTCATGCCTGGTTGAGCAGCATAAAACAATCATGTTAAGTCAGCAACGTTCACACATGATACAACGTGTTGTTCGGGCATGACGAAGTAACAAGGGTAAACAGCAATGTTACAACCACAGCGTCTGTTTATTGCTCATTTATCAGACCGATTTTAGAATATGCATGTTCAGTTTGGCATTTTTCTCTCACAGAGAGATTGTCTAGCCAGAGCGAGTGAATACAAAGAAGAGCAGTCAAGATTATTCTACCTAATATGTCATCCTATAGAGAGAGACTTAGCTTCTTAAAATTGAAGACTCTTGCGGAACGAAGACAACAACTTTGTAATAGCTGTACGGGTCTGTTATCCTCGATGATACTACTAAACTTAACAAACTCCTTCCAGTACCTAAAGATCATTTATATTCTTTAAAGGGCATATGAAGTGTAAGAATCAGTCCCGAAGAAACCCTCTCACATAATACAACTTTCAAAATTATGAAGATTGGCCTTTACAACTCTACTTTATCTTACTTTGTTCTTGAGATATTGGGGTTTGTTTCATATGTAAATGATACATCTTTCTACGTCACACTGCATAATGACTTATTGGA
>JBAHVQ010000080.1:83709-96128 GCA_036872915.1 Nanipora kamurai
GCAAAAACAAAGATAACGAAGCAAAAACAAGGAGAGAACAAACGACAAAAAATCAGGCATTAAAGGGCTAAGAATCGCAAAAATCGGGGAAACAACAATCGCCAATCGTCCTTAATTGCCGCGACAATTGTGAACGAGGCTTTAAGAGTCTCTTTTTAACCGATGAATAGAATCTTCATAGACCTTTAGGGCAGCAAGACGAATTTCGGAAAGCAAACTTGCTTTCAACGGATCTTAAATCAACACAGAGCAAGTACAAGAGTAAAAAAGAAGCCCACCTAACTACTTCTCCAATGTTTGATGAGATAAGATAACGAATGAACTGCTTAGTGTTATTGTAAATTGCTCGGCCTTCTTCCACGGCAGCAACGATCGTCGCAAAATTGTCGTCAGCAAGAACCATCTCTGGATGCAATGTCAAGAAACATGAACACCAGCACGGAATATGAACAACCCGGTAAGACGATCAGAAGTCTTCTGCATTCAATGTCAAACTTAACTCTGTACTATAATTCCAAGGCAGCGAGATGCAAAGAGAAAACCTCTTTAAACAAATGCACTGGACTTGAAGTTATGCTGTACAGAGTTAAAAGCTTCACTCAGAGAATGGATTGACAGTTTACATCACATCGCCAATATGAAAAAATGTCGGGGGAAAAAAGCAACAGCCTATCGCATCAGACAAATTAAATCTTGAAAAAAATAAATTCAGAAGAAACCTTCTCAGCTGAAAGAACTTTTAAAATTATAAGAACTAGCGTTTACAGTTCCCCCTTATCTCACTTCCCTCTTGAGATATTAAGATTTGTTAAATATGTAAATGATTAAACTCTCTACGTCGGACTCCATGACTTCTCGGAACATCTAGTATATCTTTGAGGTTATCAACAGAAATCATTTGGAACTATCGGTGAGTATATACGGGTCCCATGGCAATAAACAAAGAAAGTTTCAGGAGATTTAACTGAGTAATGTCGAAGATATACGCAATTCCCTAGAAACTCATTATGTAGCGTGATGGAGAAAGTTGAGTCATTTACATATTAAACAAATCTTAAAATCTCAAGAACGAAGTGACATAAGCGAGAACTGCAAAGGGCAACCTTTATAATTTCAAAACTTCCTTCAGAGATGGTTTCTTCTTTACCAAATTTTTCAAGTCGTATGCCCTTTAAATTTGGAATCTGAAGTGGAAACTTTATATCGAATACGAAGTACGTATGAACCTGAAATATTTTGTAGTGTTCAGTTGGGTCCCCACCACCATAGCCTCACCTCTTTCTTGTCCAAAGACTCCCTTTGGCGAATAAAACTGTCTGGCGTTAGCCAGAGTAAAATAGTCTCCCGCTAGGCGGAGTAAAATGAAGACTTATTTAGTCAAGAAGAAGTTAAACGTGGCAGGGTAAAAATGCCCATTTTTCCCAGTGAAACAAGCGAAGTTGTTTGATAGTATCAAAGACCTAACGCGACATTCTTTTCTCAAATCAGACTGCAAAAGGATACCGGAAGCAGTCTTGGCAACAGCGGTCCCAGATCCCATGGCAACGCCGATTTCTGCTTTCTTAAGTGCCGGGGCATCATTGACTCCATCTCCAGTCATGGCGGCAACATGGCCATCATCTTGTAAGTACTCCACGATACGACTTTTATGAGATGGTTCGACACGAGAGAACAACCTGCGATTGAGAAGTAATTCATTCTTTAAACAACAGGTACTACAACGATCTTTACAAGACAGAACAACACAGAATGAATAACCAAAAGTGCTGTTCAACATTTTCCCGACATGTCACTGCTGGATCAAGCAACGGCGTTACGGCCATTAGTACATTAAAAATAGGACGACCTATAACATGGCCGTACGTAGCAGGGGTAGGGACAGTAGGGGCAGTTGCCCGCCCCCAAAGAAAGTCCTAAATATTTTTCTAATATTGTTATAACGCAATTATTTAACATACAATATACACCAGCCTAGTAATGTAACACTCCAGTTCTAAGATTTTCTACCTCGCCCTCCGGCATGCTTCTCTCTGTTCGGATTCAGTAAGGTCATCAAATTCACGACCAGAATAGGATAAACCTTGAACAAAAATGAAAATAAACAAAAAATCAAACTGCTTCGACACCAGAATACAAATCCGATGCTCGACCAACAGAACTTTCAAGATACAAAAAAATAACATCCGGGACCTTCGGTCAACCGCGCTAATATCCCAATTACTTATAACAATTGCTTGCACCATTAAGAACAGAAGAGAGCAATATTTAGCAGTTTGATTTACTAAACCTAAGCTCTAAGGAGAGTTTCTGCAAGAGGTAAGATGTGGGGTATTTGTCACTTCAAATGGTGGTGTTAAACCCTAGGAAACTCTGAAAGAACAAACGTAATTCATTTGTCTTTGTTTCCAATCTACTAAGAAGTTGTTCTACCAGAACGTCCAGCTCTAAATGAAAAAGTACTTTTCCACAGCCAACAATGCTGGATTTCTAAGGAATATTAGGTATTTACACATTCGACCACATGAAGCGGAGGCTGTGTTGAAGAGAGTAAATTTACGAGCGTAAGAATCCTACATTATTTTTATTTAATACGGACATCACTTCATATGATCGAGTTCAAATGCCTGAAATATCCAGAATACACCCTTCGCTCTACCGGCATTATGATATAAATATACAACTCACAACAAGGCTCTCGGCAACGGCCTTTGTGGCTCAGTTGGAAGTACACTTCCCTAGATTCGGGTTCCACAACATGCCGTAGGCCGTAAAGTTGCATTTTCCCCTATTGGTCCTGGTTGGAAAATATATGATATCAGTCTGACACTCGATGCTTTATTTTCACTTAACACACCGTCTATAGTGCTGCATTTCCGACCTCTCTGCTACCGGTCATTGCAGAATTACTTCAAAAACTACATTACTCACCGCTGAAATTACTATTGTGAAAATAGAAGAGTTCCTAAAATATTGTTACAATTCATGTCATCACTTCGAGGAATTCATTTGAAAAGTTCGTTGGAACATTGATGAACTTCCTGTAAACTTTGTAATGACTGGCTTCCGTTTTTGACACAACCAATCAATTTGAAGTTCGCAGGAAGCTGCCCAGTTTTCCAACGGATGAATTCCTCAACGTGAGAAATGCATTCAAACAATATTTTAGGAATATTTCTATTGCCACGACAGTAAGATGTTTGACGTTCGTACTTAAACTGCAGTCATCCACTGATAACCTAACGTCAACAGTCTCTTACCATTAGTGTCTTCCTTGGAACCGAAAACTCCGATTCTTCTACAAATGGCTTCAGCTGTACCCTGAAAAGAAGTAAAGGCGGTATGTTCTTTCAATTCTCTGGGTACCAAAATGTAATTAATGGTGCTAATAAAATTACAAAGTAATATTGAATTTCGGTGTCTCAGCTGTTAAACCTTTCTCCAGATTCGGATTACCTACGAGGTGCTTCGGCCCCCGGGAATTTTATAAGATGGCCCTCACCAGAAGGTTTAACGCTAAGGTAATGTATGTGCACAGCCTCCATAATCTTCAAAGAGAACACCGAACGGCATTGAAGATAATGGAGGCCGTATACATTAACTATTTCCCGGGGGTCTCAGACTTATTATTTTACCCAGACTAACGCCCGACGATTTTACTCGTCAAAGGGAGAGGTACTGCCGGTAAAGAATTAAGCTTAATGATCCGGATCTCGGCCAACAGAAGGAATTTATTTTTAACTTGGCGTTGTCTTGATGCCTTCGTCCTTCCTGCGTGGGATGACATCATCGCCTTTGCTTTCGGTATAAATATTAGTTCAAAGCTCAGTTTTTCACCAGTAAGCAGACGTTAGCATCTGATGAGCAGTCGAACACCGAAATGCATAGTGCTTCTTTTTTAGTTTTTAATCATCCGTAGGCTCCATCACTATTATTCTTACTCTGCTAGGTTTCCAACAGTTCTTTTTCAGAACTGTCCAGTATAACCATTCACTATGGTTAATACGTTTCTCAACGCGATTTTTAAATTTGTTACCACGACAAAATCCTTGTTCAAATCTATTATTTGTACATGACATTACCGTAATATCTCAGAAGCTAAACATACCTTGTTATCTCCGGTTATGACAATGACATGAATTCCAGATTCACGACACCTCTGTATGGAATCGCTTACTTCGGTTCTTGGAGGATCCAACATACCGACAACACCAACAAATGTCATGCCATTCTAATGTTTGAAAGGAATAACAAAAGTCTTAGAAGTACATCCAAAAAAAATTACATCCACCTAAATAACCTGAAATTACATTCACTGATAACTTGTGAAGATCAAGAAGCTTGAAAAAAAATAGGAGTTAGGGTTAGGGTTTACTGGCGTTTGTTTTTTCGCTTTGAAAGATGACGAAATACCTAAACTTGCGGGAAAAGTTGTAACAGTACAGAGTACGGGCTAGTAGTTACTGCCCGTGAAATCTCCAAGTTCTGAATCTCCAGCACTCAACACCAGCACATCAATTCCTGATCCCTACCTGCTTGTCATTTCCATCCACAATGCACCATTAGACACAAATTCAAAATCAGCTTTTGCTCAATTGCTAAGATACACTAAACCGTAATGCTAACCAATTAAAAGCTAACCTACCACTCTATTTGTCTGAGTTCAGATTATAAAGAATTTTTTCACTTATGACCAAAGTGAAGGGGAATCTTTCCTCATCATTTCAGACGAACTACTTCGCTTGACTATCACGTACACGTCGTCTTGAGCACGAGAATCATTCGGTACCGTAACACAACATTGCTTGAAACAGCTCTGTTCTCAGCAAATATCTCACCTCATATTTCGTTACGTCACCGGTTTCTAAATCCATCTTTTCTTTGGGAAGTGGTTTATCCACAGTAGCCAAAGCTAAGCATCTCAACGTGTTCTCTCCTGGGTTAAAAGAAATGACAGACATTCATGATCAAGCTCCTTCACTTCCTCAAAACGGAGAACAAGACGCCAGCCACGAGTTGAAAACTACGCCACAAAGTGACGAACAGCCATTTCTTAAAACACTGTACTGAAATTGAGTGAAACGATTTTCGAACGACTTCTGGAAACAGAATGCTTGACGGTTTTGTTTGCTTTTTGTAAAAACGCTACTGGTACAGAGAAGTCAGGTGACCTCACTTGTATTAAAATAGCAAGCATGAAACCATAATCTAAGCAAACGCACACAAGTTGATGTCTCAAGCACGAGTCTACTATTTGGTCTCTCAAAAATCCATTGGAAGAGGGGTGCGGACTGTTTGGTGGTATCGTTCGCTTTACTTCAGTGTCCAGTCACCTGTCTCTACGCTACGATATGCTTATCTCCAGCTTCACAAAATTATATCGTCTTGTCTTCTTTCAAATATTTCATCATTCATCATTATTTAAGATGCTGCATGATGACTACTGAAACTCAAAAGGACAACTAAATATATTTAGAATACGACGTGAAGACGGACTCAGAATCTCTGCTTTAATAAAAATTCCTTCTCGAAGAAAGTTACGAGTCACCTGCTCAATTCAGGAAGGGGTATCAGTTATTTCCTGACCAGTGAGAAAAGTTCCCGAATCGTGCGCACTGGATAAAATGTAAAGGCGAAGCAAACCGGTCAGAGCTGCTTTCTCTTTTGCAATTTGCCGGTTACTTAAGTTTTAATTATTCAAATATTATATGAGCTATCCCTTTGCTCTCCTATTTGGTCATTTGTTTCTGGCGTCCGATACATGGAGCACTATTTAAGGGTTAACTGATTTGATAAATGAGTGAATTGAACACTCTCAGTGAAGCGAGAACACCTTTCAAGCTCTGACGAAGGGCCTCAGCTCAAAACGTTAGAATTTTTCAACAAAAGTCAGGCAGTCCACCAACCTTTTAACTTTCTATGCATTTTTTATTCTGCCTACGCAGCATCTTATATTTATATCGTTCTACGAAAAAAGATCTGTTGCACGGATCTTTTCTCTGAGCCGGCAGCTCACCTGTGCCGTACACTTGTACATTTGCCATAATTTCGTTCTTTATAGTGTCAGTAATAGGAATAGTATCTTTACCAATCCGAACAAAATCGCATCTTTCCAAAACACTCTCTGGTGCACCCTAAAAAACCAGGAGATATGTGCTGTAAAATCAGGGGTCAGGTGAATAATTAAAATTGAAAACTTAAATCAGACCACTTTTGCAGGATTAGTTTAGCACTGTTCGTTCCAAATTGCTGACGTAAAAGAGTTCCTGAAACATCGAGTTTATGAACATGAAAAACCACTTTAAATTACTTTTATAACATAATGAGCAGATTTTAAACAGACCCGAAAATTCTGTTAATTGTTTATGCATTTATTCAAAACTTATTTTAAAACAATAATCCTTCTCTACACTTGACAAATGAAAACTTAAAGTCTTAGGAAATTTTTGCTGATCAAACCGTGGAACGCCATGGAACGCCATGGACGCAGAAAAACTCTGAGCTCCAGACGGGACTCGAACCCGCAACTTTCTGAATGGTAGCCAGACGCTCTAACCATTGTGGCGTTCCACAGTTAGATCAGCAAAAATGTCCTAGGACTTTAACCTTTAGTGTCTCGAGGCTTTTTCCGAAAATTGCTTCCCTGGGTGTGTGGAAATGTTTCAAATCAAAACCTACCCATTTAAGTTTATTGTTTACTATTGTTCTGGCAGATAATTTATGCACACCAAGGTCGTTCAAAAAAGTGTGCGACCGAACGCTAAAGATTAATAGTATCAAACTGCAAACTCAAAATTCAAAATAGAAAATTAGTTGAATATCTCTGCTATAATAGAAACATGGACCATACTTCAACCGATAAAAGGCCGAAACACGAGGCGTATACGAGTGTTTCCGAGTGTTTTCCGACTGAAACAGTGTCATAAATGTTTTTACCTCAGTTCAGAGACACCAAAGCAGACGACATGACAAGGTTCGTCAAGCTAGTGCTCTCGAAAAAACGAGCCCAAGTCAGGAATTGAAGCGGCAACCTTCTCAGGACCGGTGCTGGTAGGATAAGTGCTATTTTATGAACTCTATTTGCATAAATTTACGGTTGTCTATCACAAACTAGCGAATTTAATACGCTAGTCTACAAAATTTTGCGGACAGAAAATGACGACGTGTGTCGTTCAAACGACCATGATGTAATATTGAACTAAAAATATAAAAGTGAAAGTTATACTAAAACAATTAGACAACTCGCCCTGGTTTTCTGTGACAGACGATCTGACTATTTGCTCATAGACAGTGCCTACTTATTGTTAAATATAAACAAGTCCTGCCGATACCAAGAAATGATATTTATATTAGGTTCGACACTCGAAAATTTCCTTCACCTAATATAAACATCTTACTGAGTGTTAATGCCAAATATTCCTTGAATATACCCTGCACTTCACCGGCACTCCCACCGATGTATATTTATATATATACAGAATTCGTGACCACGCTCTCGGCAACAGCCTTCGCAACTCAGTTGGCAGTGCATTCGCAGGATCGCGTTCGGTTCCCAGCCGCAGACCCTTGAGTTGCAATTTTTCGCAACTGGTCGCGGTTGGGTCTCAAAATATATCATCCCGACACTCGAAAATCTCCTTCACCACATATTCCTTGAATACTCTCGATACTGAAATGCCGAGCTCGCTTGTGACCTTGTCGAAACTAGGTGCCACGTTGGAAACGAAAGTGTACGGTTAGAGCTCTGGAATGCTAGCCTTTTTCCACATACTTTGTCAGCACCACCAGGTGCCTTCAGAAATACGGTGGGTAAATACCGTGCTCGGGAACTACCGTTTCCCCTCGCGCCGTCCTCGAGCACGGCGATTGAGACAGCAAGAAAAAAGTTGCGTTCACGAACGTGTCCAAGCGCCAGCAGAGTGCCGGGCCATTTGGAGCGAGTTCACACGCGTGGGTTTTTTTCTCTCGTAATTGTCATCCTGGCGTATGGAATTACCCATGAACAGTCAACGAAGCAAGATTACTGGATATAACTGAAGTGTGGATGAAGCTCTGGAAATTGTCCTCAAAAGTCCGCCATCTTGGTTTGTCATAAGCCCTTCTCAACCAATCACATGCAAGATGTGTTTCATGAGATTAAAAAGGGGCGTGGGACCAAACTCGAGAGAATGGTGAGTTTCGTGAGTTGACAAGGTTTTAAAAGCTAAAAACATTTGTCAGTAAACCGAAAATTTGACTAAGTTCAGACATCTTTTACGAGTTTCCCATCGGAAGATAATTCTGAATGTTTTTTTTATGCAGTATCACTCGTCGGAACTCGTTGGATGACTCATCAAAATGGCGCCGATCAACTGCGGACATTTCAGGCAATACAAAAAGTATCAGAGATTCGGAGTCCAGTTATATAGAGGTCAGTGATACGCATACATCAGAATGACTGTCACGATGTAGGGAATACCAACGGGTCTTTATTCTGAACAGAACCTTGTTCAGGAAAAAAATTACAAAGAGAACTCGAAAAATAAGGCGCTCGTGAAGAAGCAGGGAATGAAACTAAGGTCATCTTTCCAACTCCTGCGTTACATCGTAAGTCTCTCCAACAATTCCACTTCGGCCATGCAATTTTAGGACCTCTTTAAAGCCACAGCCAGAGGAACTAATAGTCCATGGTATATTGATATATTTTGTCTCGAAATTGCTGAAAACGAATACCTAATTGGTACTAATTTTCGCGGGCACTTAATTTCGCGAAAAAAGGTCGGCATATTTCGCGGGTCTTTATTTTCGCGATTTGGGTGCAAAATTATTTTCTTAGGGATTTAATTTTCGCGAACAAGAAAAAAAACCCATTTTATTTCGAGAATTTTATTATTATTTTACACTTCTTATTGCTGAAAATCATCAATTTCATAACAAAACCAAACTATAGAAGCCGCATCGTGTACCATAGGCATAGTCAAAGACATTATCCTTATTCTTAACGTTCTTTGCAATTGTATAATACATATTTACATTGTCGCCGTGAATTATACTAGAGCTATGTGTACCATTGGCATAAAGTTCTTGGGTATTAAATTTCGCGACATTAAAGTTCGTGGGATTTTTTTTCGCGTCGCTTTAAGTTCGCGATTTTTCTTCAATCGCGAAAATCGCGAAATGAAAGCGACGCGAAAATTAGTACCAATAAGGTACCTTCAGACTTCAGCAATTTTTCAACATCTACGTACGTACCTTGACAAACATCTTGGGTCCACTGCTGGGGAACATTTCTCGAAGGCCATCCTTTGGTATGCAGTACACGCTCATTGATTTGCGGTCCCGCGAAAACTCAAACGTGAATTCCTGACAAATTTACCATAAACCAAAGTTAATAAGAAATGACACGCACCACGAGAAGTATTCTACTTTCTTTTTCAGTCAAGCATAACGTAACACACAAATGACCAAGGTTTTATCCGCAGCAAAAGCAGGACGACTGACTAACTGACAGCACAATGACCGATGGGAAATCAATATTACCAAGCAACTCGACATGAAGCAGCAGACAACCTTAAACACTCTTCTAATATACGACCAAGATAACTTCAATCTGACATACTAAATGCTGAACACTAATCTGGTTCATGTGGGAGTTTGTATATATATCAGACGACCAACGAACGTTCGTCAAGCTCGTCATCTCAGAAAAACAGCAGTACCTGCAACGAACCTGCACCTTAGCTTACCATATGAGTCGTGATAGCTCCATGGTTAGAGCGTCTCACCGGTCATCAGAAGGTTGCCGGTTCGATTGTCGTCTGGGGTTCAGAACTCGTTTTTCTGAGATTCCGAGCCTGACGACTGTTCGTTGGTCGTTTACTCTGACAACTGCAAGGAGCCAGATTCTAACTTTAGTCACAGAGGAGAGACACGCGTTCACTACAACTGTGCCAAGCGTGGTACACCAAGTGTACGTTGTCCATCGCTATTTAATTACTTCAGAGCTTCAAGCATACATCACATCTTTGTTTTCACGAGAACTTATCCAAAGCAGTTTCGAAGTGAACACTAGCGTTGATGTACAACAATGCATTAAATATTAGCACTACTATTGTCAAGAGCTCAGCGTTTCCAAGAAAACAACATCATAAATCTTAGATCAAGGTAATCAAAAGACGCTTATGACTGTAAATTTGAAAAATTTTTCGATGCTTTCATCAATAAACGATTTAACCGAAAACATATTAAATAAATCGAGTGAGAATATAAACTGCTGTATACATTTCCGCGGGAGTAATTTATACGAAATGGAAATAAATTAAAAATGCAGTTCTACATAAGAATTTTTTTCTTTTTTCTTTGCACAATTTCATCTAATACATAAAATTTGAGTAACTAATCTGTATCTCTAGCCGAAGAGAGAAATCAGATACAGATAAATTACGAATATTTTATCGCGCTTAAAAAACGAATGTATCTAAGTGCGCGTATTTACCGATTTTGCTGAAGATACTAGCTGTTTTACCAAGAAAATCGTAGAAAATCTCTTACGATTTACAGTCATTGATTAAATATTAATTTATTTTGATTTTTCTTAATCAATTATCTATGAGCTTTTTAGGTTCATTAGGTACATTTCCAAAACTTTCTGCTAAACATCTTAGTCTGGATAAAACCTGATAACCAATGTCGTAATTCAAGTTATCCAGCTGTCTACGAAATAATATGTTAACTGTAGGGCCACTGGTAATTTTACCTTGCAGAAATGTTTAGAAATCTCGTTGTTACACTTGTTGGCCAATTCGTGAGGATTTTTCTCTTCCAAATCTAAACCAAATACATTCAGTTTCTCGACGAGGACTACCAAAGCCGTTTCAGTAGCTTCTCCGACTTTCTCGTACGCTTTTTTGGCCTAGTAAAAAATAACGATCATTATGTGGGCAGGGTTCTCACTAAGCTTTAGAGTAGAAGGCTTAAGTGTAATAGTAGGTGGCATCAAAAACAAGATGGAGGATCGTGTATCGGTCGCGTTGAAAAACACGGATCAGATAGAAATTAAGCGACATCGGGAGGTCATTTATATGGAAGCAAATTTTATTACGCAATGTGAAAACATTTAACGAGAAACCTGTCTGTTCATTAGTTTTTCGTGTAAATAAGCTGACATTTTTTGACATGCTTTGATAAAAACGATGGTCGCTCTGGCAATACAAAATTTTAAGTCTGGCACTGTTTAATCTTTACCGTCCGAGGTTTTTTTTCCTCAACAAATTGCTCCCTTGAGTGTTTTCACTTGTATTGAGTGAAAAAACTACCGACGTAAGTTTTTTGTTTCACATCGTTCTTATAGATAACTTATGCATTCAAAGGTCGCTCACAAAAGTGCGCCATCGGACAGTGAACGTTAACATTGTCTACACAACAATTCGTGACCACGTTCTCGGCAACGGCCTTCGTCGCAGAACACTGCGCTAGATTCGCAGGGTCGCAGGTTCGATTCCCAGCTGGGGACCTTAGAGTAGCGATTTTTCGCAGCCGGTCCCAGTCATGTCTTAATACATCATTTTAGCGCCCGAAAATTCCTTTCACCATTTATAACATCATAACAACAAATTATGGGCGGTTGTTCTTCGCCGTTATGGCAAAAAGTTGAGGCAGCCTCTCCGAAGGGATGACCGTTAATGATCACGAACACTCAACCACTTGGAACGATCAAAAAATTGTGACCTATTAGTTCTATTAAGCACTACGCACTGAACGTGTCTTCTCACAGCACCACCCACTACTCGTTAAGCGTGAACACTATCACAGAATGGATGCTCAGTAAATATTTAGTCCTTAAATTTTGCCCGTTCAGACTGAAGCAACGACACGGACTCTCAGAAAGCCAACGACTGTCGTAATTTTTGGAGGCAGTAGACAATTCTATTCTGGTATATTTATCGGAGATTTTGTCCTGTCATTCCTAGACATCGAACTTTACGTAAAATTCTGATTTTGGCAAAATGCGAAATGATAATTACCTCGTTGTAGTCCACGCCAGAATCGTTGCATAGAGAACATATAATGGCTAATTCCTGAATGGCTTCAAAATCCTTCACATCCACTGGTTTACTATTTAGCGTCCTAAGAAGGCGAATAAATTAGGAATATCAAATTCGGTTGCTGTTTCAGACTAAATTCAGAGTATAAAAGCTACTGGCATTTTGACTTTCCATAAAACCAGTGAAAATTGCTGGAAAGCAAGCCAGTTTGTGACGACTAGTGGACGTTCGTCAAGCTCGTTCGCTCAGAAAAACGATTTCTGAGCCCTAGACGGGAACCGAACCCGCAACCTTCTGATGACGGGCGAAACGCTCTAAAATCAAATCGTTTTTCTGAGAGAACGAGCTTGACGAACGTCCACTAGTTGTCTGATATTTACCAAGCTCCCACATGAACCA
>JBAHVQ010000080.1:110409-140302 GCA_036872915.1 Nanipora kamurai
GAAACGGGTCTGTCTGTATGTACATATATATATATATATATATATATATATATATATATATATATATATATATGTATATATATTATGTCGCTTACCTCAAGTAATGTTTGCTCTGTAATGTTTGCTCAAGTAATGTTTGCTCTGTCTGTTTGGTATTGAGCCCTCTTTGTATTTCGTAAACCAAAACGTTCACATATATGTATATACCGTATATATATATACGGTATATATATATATATACCTTATACATATATACGTATGTATACTGGTGATGGCAAGAGTTCTGTGTCTGGGGTGGTTGTTACTCGATATACCAGAAGGGCCTTGTGCTTGTCGTTGTTCTTTCTCCAAAATGATTTCACAATCTTCACAGTTGCTTGCGCTTCTCCATTTGCGTTATGATGTTTTGGACTTACCAAAACATGCTGAAAATTTTAGGACTTCCCAGACTTTTTGAACTCTTCACTCATGTACCGTCTACGGCAGTCTGTTGTGAGCTTCACTGGCATGCCGTGCCTTTCATAGTGTCCTTTCAAGGCTTCTACAGTACTACAAGCAGAAAGGTCACTAAGCTCTCTCACCTCTATGTATTTGGAGAAATAGTCTACAGACAGTACATAGTTTTTACTTTGAAAGGTGAAAATGTCGGATGCCGCTTCACCCCAAGGGTAGTCCGGGGTCTTTCTTGGTATCATCGGTTCTTTCGGTTGTGCAGGTGTGTAGTCATGACATGCGTAGTCATTTTTTCTTTGACTTGAGAACTCATACCAGGCCAGTAGAGGGCTTCTCGTGCTCTTTGGTTAGACCTGATAATACTACAATTCGCATTCCTGGATAGATTACACCATCCATTACAGCACGGTTGTCCCAATATGGCCTGATACTATGAGGTATTTGTTTGGTATCGGGCCATCCTGACTGTGTTATTGCATATAGTTCGTTGAGTTCACTGGCTGTGTTTTTTTGAAGCTGTAGGTATTTCGTCGGAGTTACTGAGATACTTTCCAGCATATTTTGGCAGCATATACTTGGAATTCAGCTCTTTCAGGCGTTATTTCACTCACACTTGCTATTCTGAGTGTGTCTGCTATGATCTACTTCTTGCCTGGAAGATATTCAATTTTCACGTCATATTCCTTTAATTTTAGCATCACTAACTGAAGTCGCAGGGAAGCTGACAACACAGGTTTTCGAAGAATGGTGTCTAGTGGTTTGTGATCAGTTTGTTCCCACAGTTTCCTTTCCAAGAATATATTCCCTGAATTTATTCGTGCTAAACACAATCGACAACATTTCTTTCTCGATGGGTGAACATTTCAGCTCAGATGCACGAAGTTTCCGTGAGGCATAGGCAATTGCTTTGCTTTCTTGTAGAAGGACTGCTCCGACTGCTATCTTGCTTGCATTGCACTGTATTGTTACATCCTCATGGACATCATGATAGGACTGGCGCTGTACAGCACAAATCTTTGATGCGCTGAATAGCTAGTTCCTGTGGTTTACCCCAGTGGAAGATTGTGTCTTTCCTTGTCAGATGACGTAGTGGTTCTTCCACTTCAGCTAGCTTTGGTAGGAACTTGGCAAGGTACTGCACTGATCCAAGGAAACGACGGACGTCTTCCTTATTTTCAGGTGCTGCAACACCGGTTTTTAACAGCACATTTACTTGTGGTTTATGGCTGCTATAAACACATTTTTGGCACTTTGCTTGTGGGTGCCCTGCCTCCCTTTCAGTTGACTCTGGTCAGTCTGGCCCTGGTGTGCTTCGTTGTTTTGAATGTTCACTACGCCACTAATATTTATTGGCTTTTGTTGAAACACTGTGTACTGACCACTAGGATCTTCGTCCGCATGCCATCCTTGTTGGCTTCAAACAGTCATTCTGTGTTAATAGCGATTTGCAACGTTAAGTTTTTACTCTTCACCAGACAACGCTGTCTCACTCTTTTGTCTAATAACATACGTGCTATGGAATTTCTTACCAGTTTTTCGTTTCTTGAACGTCCAAACCACGAGCTAGTAGTTTTCAGTAGGTTATAAGATTCTCGAACGTTTCACCGGGCTTTTGGCGTCTTCTATCAAACCGTACTGCCGCCATTATAGGATTTTCTTCGATACTAATTGCTCTCGGAATTTAACAACTACTCGTTCGAGAACATCTTTTTCACTCACCGCCTTGCAGTCTTTCCCCTTTCCTATTTAAACAGTGTTCCCTGGAAGGTAAGGTACATCTTCCGACCTTTACCTCCCACAAAACTCATGAGGTTACAAATTTTGTCTTTCTCTGTGTACGTACTTAATAAAAGGACCACCAAACGCGAATTCGCAACGTTGATAAAACCGCTCCCATTCCTTGTCGCGGTCCGTTGTTTGCCAGTGCATTGTGGGCCAGTTGTACCACTTTGTGTAGCCTTCTGCCATTTTTCACTTTAATTCGTCAAATGCAAATCGGTTAGTCAATAAAACCCGTTTCCTGACACCGTGTTATACACTTTACTCAACATTGAACATGAACATCAAACTATACTTAATGTTGAACATGAACTTGGTTCATGTGGAAGCTTGGTAAATATCAGACGACTAGTGGACGTTCGTCAAGCTCGTTCTCTCAGAAAACAATTTCCGAGTCCTAGACTGGAATCGAACCCGCAACCTACTGATGACCGGTGAGACGCTCTAACCGTTGAGCTACCACGACTCAGACGGTGAGCTAAGGTGTAGGTTCATAATATGTACTGCCTAAACGGAAGTCACGATATGATACTAATAATGGAAATACGCTCAATGTTGAACACGAACCTGGTTCATGCGGGAGCTTGGGGAGAACGAGCTTGATGAGCGTCCACTAGTCTTCTGATATTTACCAAGCTCCCACATGAACCAAGTTCATGATCAACATTGAGTATATTTTCATTATAATTATCATATCGTGACTTCTGCTTAGACAGTACATATGACAAACCTGCACCCTAGCTCACCATCTGAGTCATGGTGGCTCAATGGTTAGAGCATCTCACAGGTCAGCAGAAGGTAGCGGGTTCAATTTCTATCTAGAGCTCAGAAATTGTTTTTCAGGGAGAACAAGCTTGACGAACATCCACTGGTCGTCTGAACATCAAAATGTCGGTCGGATGTTTGGTGTGTCTGCCGACCAAGTGACCAGTGGTCACAACATTAACGTTAACTAAATACATAACAATTATTGCCTTAAATTAATCTATATATAGTGCAAGTTATATAATTTTAGTATGGACACAAGTTATATAACTTTCTCCCATGTCCTGGTTATACTATACCATAATGGGTTATGACTGTGATGCCCTTTAGAGTCAGAATTTTTAACCCTTAGGACCAATTTATACGTCACATGTCAGTTGCATCAAATGTAATTGAAGTCAGATGAATGAATTACATGCAATCTATATTTCTCTGCAATGCAATATCTAAATTTTGGTTGCTTTATGTGACTGATTAGTCACATAATACGTATAATTCATTCATCCAGCTTGAATTACATTTGACACAACTGAAATGCAGCATATAAATTGGGTATTAGTTAAATATTCTCCATAGATCCCCCTACCAACTGAATTCACTGAGTCATGTCGAGCCACATTGTGCAATATTCTTTGACTTTTAGTGTTCAGTCACCCATTTGTTTGAATGACCTTTGTGTGCAACAAAAAACTTAGGTGTGTAGTTTTTTAACTTGAAACAACTGAAAATACTCAAGAGAGCAATTTTCAAAAAAAAAAAAACTTTGAACGGTAAAGGTTAGGTCTGAGGTGTTGATCTCAGGACATCTAAAGCTCAACATATACATGTAACTGGTTTGAGGTGAACTGTGCATGCTGACATATATATATCCATCCCTCCAAAATTTAATATTACATCTTTGTCCACACTTTCTCATATTAGACCGGACCAGACGCTCTACTTCCTAGAATGTACACTCAGGGTGGGGCTCCAAGCTACTCTGCTTCGTTTCTCCGTTATAATTTATGGCTACGCCATGTCATTAATTAGAAATATAAAAAGAAAAAAATGTAACATTACGATTACATAACATTACGATGTAATGAATATTAATTTGACGACAGTCACTCTATTACCTCTGTTCCACAGTATGTTTCAAAGAAAAACACAACTAACGTTTGGCATATATCATACAGTTTCTCGTCCACACATTCATACATTCTTCTGTGTAGAAACGCTGTAAAAATACGGCAGGCCGACCAGATGAATAGCGTCGGAGGAGCTAAACCTAAGGTTAAGACCATTGGCACAGTTGACCGTAAGGAAAGAGCTTGTTGAAGTAAAGTAGTCATTTTTTGTATTCCTAGTTCACTTGAGTGATTGAGTCCTTTAGTTTAGTTTCTTGCTGTTTGGACACCGCTATTTATTAGAGTCTGCAGATGAATACTAATTGGGTCAGCGGTCGCAATTCCTGTACCAAAAATAGTGAAAGCGAAGGGAAAGAAGCGTGGCGAAATTTGTTTTCAAAGATTGCCCGTCCAACCCTGACGACCAGACCGGCGCGTTGAATAAATAAAAATACCCTTAAGATCTTCGAAGTGACAGACTAAGTAAGCAGGGAACGTGTAACACGGGCAACAGGGCCTAAAGAAATTTTTGGAAGATAACAGTGACATGGCAGAACAAGAAAAACGATTTCAGATAACCCAAGAGGTAAGCTAGAGCGGCAAGGAGATATTGTCGTTGCAAACAAAATCTCGCCACCGTGAGAGAATTCGCTTATTCGCAAACCAAAAGTTACTTAAGCTGGTTATCTTTGCACGAGACAATTTGTGATGAAATGCCATGTCAACTCGTGCATTTGTAAGATAGCCTTGTTGGTAGTAAATATAAAATGTAGCTAGTTAATACCGTATAGTACGCATTCAGTATGCACGTTTGTTATGTAACTAGTCAAAATGTAAGATAATCGATATTACCACTGATGCCAAAGCCTAATTTGATGGCTTTGTTAAAATAAAAATTAATATTAAATTTTAAAAAATATTCTTCTATCCAAGGGTGCTTGAATAATAACAAACATCCCAAAGTTCGGTAGGGTAGGGGACAATTGGCAATTGTTGTCGAGCCGTCGGCATGGCACAGCGGCCTACACAGGAGATTACAAAAAATAACGTTTGAAATAGCAGTATTAAAGGGTTCTCTTGAATAAATCAGGCTGCTACAGTACTTACAAATTTCATGCGGAAAACACCGCATTATTTAATAAGCTGCGTGCAGGTCTGTTTTTACTGTTGACCACTAAATTCGGTTACAGGTGCACAAAATTCAACATCTCAGGAAAAACAGGACTCAGGTCATTGTCATTGACCTAAAATTTGACTACTTTACTGCAGGCCATTTTTCTTTGTTTTGACCAAATGTTTCCATTGGCTTTGTTTGAGATTATTTGACTGTCATTCACATAGATGTCTTCCGTTGGCAATTTTGTAATTATATCTACAGTATAGATACCTATTGTAATCTTACAGCATTTTGTGACATCTGTCAGCATATGGCATATTGACTGTCACACTGTGCATAATGTCTTTACTATAGTACGTACATGTAGTGTAAGGCTCTTCTATCAGGCTCAGTAATTCCACATTGTAATGCAGTATATATTTAAGTGGCATAAAATTTCTGTTAGTGACAAGTTTCTAGCATGTAAGTGATATAGACCACATGACTCTAAGGGTTTTGGTCTGGAATGGAACATGTAACCCTGCTCTGCCAACAGAGCTGTTACCATAGCTATTACCACCATTTTGTTATATGATAGTCAATGCTAATAGGTAAAGGGTATTATCCAATGAATATTAGGCATTTACAATAAAATTTTGATAACCTGAAATACATGTAGAATTAATTATCACAAGACATGTCCAGTTGTGGACTTCATGAACAAATGATTGTAAAGTGTTTCCAACAATACCCAAATTGACAATAAAGGAAGTTAATAAAGGTGTCACACTCAAAAATATATTCTGATGTCCACCCGGTATTAATACAGGTCCCAGATTTAACTCAGATTTGTTGTAGAGCCCTCATGGTCTAGTGGTAAGACAACCGTACCGGCAATCGGGAGACGCGGGTTCGATTCCCATTGGGGAACTCACAGCTTTTCTGAGTTTTCATAAAGCTTGAAGAACAAGCCTTTCATTGTCTATATCCAAGCTTGCAAACACCTACACTTTCTACGCTCTGTAGATTGAGTTTACTCGTAAGTATTAATACTTCTTGGTATTATAGCCTCAGTGACAAACCTTCTTGTTTGCAAACATTATAACCATAGACTCTCATTTGCTCCTTGCACTGTAAGGTTGCATTAATCATTAGTTCATTTGAAATGAGCATAAATAGAACAGTTAGCATGACATTACCTTGTGCTGGGCTCTTCTTTTCTTGTCTTACCAATGTAAAATTAAACTGAGTTTATAACAACAAATTAACCTCATGCTACCATGATCATACAGTACAGACATGTACAGTAATATTCAAACAATTGCCAACTGTTTGTGGTAGACATAATCCTTTCACTGACTGCCATTTGCAAGGATGTACAGTACTATCAAAATTACATATTATACTGTGCATACAGTATATTACAGTATGTGACTCTTATAATTATATTTTATTATGATAAAGCCAGAGATGTTTCTTGAAATCTACAACATAATGGCATACCTTATGTTATATATTGTTTGATTAGTTTTTTATTAACTGGTTATTTATTACTGGTTAATTATTATATTATAGCTCACATTATTGCTTAATTTATTACAAATCAGATCTAAATAGAGAGTTGATGTTACCAGAAACTATTTCAACTTGTACTTAATGAATATTTTTGCTTGCCTGTATGGACTCAATCTAGGGAATAAGATTAGTAATAGTTAAACTTTAGTTAACTACCACACAGTTAAGATGATGGATGTGCCCCCTGATTGGGAGTGGCATATGTAGTGAAGTTATACTGTAGTACATCATTATCTTTGGAGGGTTGTAATACCCCCTGGAGGGGTAGACTGGTGGTTTCTTGGTTCAGTATTACACAAAGATTTCTCAGTTCAGTATATGAGGATTGAGGAACAAGGCCAGGGTGCTAGTTCTATTAACTTAGTGTAGCCCCTTACGAGCTATAAGGTGCTCTTGTACAGCTGAGAAACCTCTTTGTGGAGTCTGCTAAGGCTAGGATTTACACTATAGTAGTGCAGAGAACCTACATGTACCTGCTTGAAACCCAAGACAAACCTGATAACTGGTTGAGTAAACTAGGGATGAAACTGATGCAATGAGAAACACAACAAAAAATCACAGCAAAAACAGAATGCGTTGAGTTGATTTTGCTTTTAGCACGATTGCTAGTTGGCCTCTTCCTGTGTCCCAGATTGCAACACACACACCAGCTCATTCATTTATTATATTTGTTGTATAAATCTAATTAAATACTTTTAATTAACTCAGATTTATCAATTTACATACTTTAGTTACGGTATGTATTACTTTGAAGGCTGAACACAAATGCTGTTCATGAGCTAGGAGTTATCAGACAACCAACAAAGTAGCGTTCATCAACTCTTGATCTCAGAAGAATGATTTCTGAACCCCCGACAGGACTCAAACCCTTAACCTTCTGATGACCAGTGAGACCACAAGCTCCCATATGAATGGCATTTGTGTTCAGCTTTCAATGTTTCCATCATTATTATTATGGCTTCTGCTTAGGTTGCACCTGTGATGAACCTGCCCCATAGCTCACCATCAGAGGCTTGGTAGTTCAATGGTTTGAGCATCTCACTGATCATCAGAAGGTTGCAGATTTGATTCCCATCTAGGGCTCAAAATCGTTTTCTAACATAACAAGCTTGACAAACATATGTCGGTCATCTAATATGTATGTGTATTACTGCTATAAGTAGTAGGTAAACATAGGTTATAGTGTCATAGAAATGTACAAATCTGCCAATTTGTTCAATTTAAATGAACACTCACCAGAAATATTTTTTTAGTAAGACCCATGGTTCTCTTGGGGTTGCTGTTAGTTTCTTAGTTTCTCTTCTTATTGATAATGTAACATGTTGAAGAAACTACAGCAGATATTATCTACAAGATTTGTATGTGTGTTCTTGATACCTCCTAGAAAAACAATTCAACAGAGCTACCATTATTTTATAACCACATTTTGATGGTTGACCACTTGAGGTAAATCGAATATGGGAGATTTGTAAGGGTGAAAAAATTGGTTCAGTTTGGCCCTAGTCACATCACCAAGCATGCATTCTATGTCTGTGTTTGTAGTAAGGACTGTATGCTATGCTTTTTTTAAGGAATTTTTGACATGTCCATACAATGATCCACACTGCATGTGGCTGGTAGCAGCAGATCCACCTGAACCCCACTGGAGGCACAAGTGGGGACAATGCTGGAAGGAAAATTGTTTATTGTTTAAAATTGTTTAAAGTTGTACATGTAGATTCTTGTGGATGCATTCAGTTGTATTTTCAGCAAAAAGTCTGCTTGAATGATTAAATTAACAAATTTACCAGTGATAGCTTAGGAAAATTTTCCATTTACTTGGAAGCATGGAAAAACAGGTATTTTCCCAGGAGCAGAAGTACTATACAATGAGTGGGGGTCAAATCTGAGGTCTGGAGGAGCATTTGCCCCCCTGCAGAATGTACTGTTTAAAAAGGCCCAGCTTGTTTGTTTGTTTATTATTAAAAAAATTTACACATTGCAGCTACAAAGCTGAATTGCGTGCAAAACACACTTGAAAGTAATAACCTAATAAGTTAAATTGTTCTAATTTATTTACAATTTAATCATCTGTGCAGGTTGGGATTTATGTGTAAATATCATGACTGTAGGCCTCTCTAGGGAAAAGAAAAACAAGAAACTGGGAGTTAACCCAAATATCTTTTACATAGTTAGTTCTTTGAAAGTCTTCATCTATTGTACTTTTATCATTGGCAATTACTGTACTAGGAAATCTGGTTAGTGCCACCATGTTCATGTAAAGTATTGAAAATGCATAAACAGCAGAAATTGTTCCAGTCCCCACAATCAAAATCCACCTTGTGGCTCAATCTTAAATTGGGAAGCTGATTTCTGCAAATAAACCAATGCAATAACACCCAAGCTTTAGAGCATTGTTTACTTAAATAAGGCATTTGATTTTCTGAGCTCAGTAGTTGTTTTAAGGCACTCAGTGTGAGCACAGACATGGTCTGGGGCATTTTCTTGAGTGGCCTGCTGCCATCATGTACAAAATACCATTGATAGTGGGCAGATTAATATTTTAATATGACTATGCATGAAGTGTTCCTGGAACTCTTTGGACCATATATCTTTTGCAACTTACATAGTATATTTTTTAATGCTCTGCTGTGAACATGTTTTTGTTTTACAATTCAGGAATTGGAAAGAATTCAAATTGCTCTAAAAGATGATGAATTCAGGAAAATGTTTGCTGAATATGCTAAAGAAATTTCAGATCCAGAAAACAGAAAGGTTAGGTTGGGAATCAGTAAATAACATTAAAGAAATGAGAATGAATGAATTATATAAAATATATTAGTAATACAAAATATATAAAATATAGTAATACAAACTAAATTCTAGTATTAAATCCAATATCAGTTTGTTGGAATAACAGTTTCAGTCACAAATGTACACAGTGATGACTTAGACTGCTAATAAACCAAGATTGCTGCCAAAATGAAGTGCAAAAACTTTGTATAGAAAACATTTTCTTTTTGCTTACTGCCAACAAAGAGTTGTAAACTTCTTAAACTCTCCCAACCTGACCTGGCCTTTTTTATCTATCACAGCTTGGGACCAATTTGCCCACCCTAAAACCTTTATTATTAAACCAATTTTAGCAATACTTGGCAGAAATGAATGCTAGGCTGTAATGTACAGTCTCATGCAGTCATCATCTACATGTATATTGATTTAATGCAATCATTGTGATGTCATTTTTCTTGTTTTTCGGTGCTTTTATATACAGTACATTTAGGTTTTTTTCTGAGTGTCTTATTTGGTGTTAAAGATGTCAAGTAAAGATTTTTCCAACCAGCAGTGACAAAATTTTTAAAATACTCTATTTAAATTAGGCAAACAATGTGATGATGTAATTATGACATCATTACTTAGTGCTTGTTTTCAGCTTGTTTTCTTTTTTTACTGCTTTTTTGACTTTCACTGTTTTTATACCTTTGTTTTTTTTTGTAAAGATAAATAAATAACAGTAAATAAATAAATAGAGAGCAATAATTTCAGGGAGCTGGCAACCATTCATGGCAATTCATGGAGGCTGCCATCTTGAATAATCCCATGATGCCTTATTCTACCCAGAAATTATTGCAAGTCATATTTTATCATTTATTTACTTGGTGTTGAATCAATAGCATTCCAATGTTAGATTTTTAGTGACATTCGTTTTACATATTTGTTGAAAAAGGGCAGAATGTAATTATGTTATGGTACTGTTTCCATAGCAACAACAAAAATAGTTATAACTCCACTGTTAAAAATACTACACAATTGAGCATATATTCACACTGAACTAATCCCACTAAACAAGTTTAGCTTCTCCACCAAATCTACAATAAACCTGGCACCGTATTGAAACTATTGTAAATAACAATTACCCATAATACCATGCTTTCAAAAGCCATTTTATAATAATTTAAAATCTGCTCAATTTTGATTAAAGTAGCCGCTTATTATCATTTTTAGTCGAAGAAATAAATGTATTTTCAACTCTGAAATGTAAAAAAAAAACTACATAATTCAACAATTAGAAAAGTACTATTGAAACGTTAGGTTGCCAAGGCAACGACTTTAATGGAGTGTCGAAGTGGCATATGCTAAAGTGTTCATCATTAAATTTTAGGAAAAGTCACCAAATTTAGCTTTGTTATCTTCATCTACTCCAGAGAAATTTTAAAAAATACAAGTGAGGGGCTTAATCACCCCCCAGGTCAGATAGGGTGAGATATATCAATGAACTTTTCATTTTTCAAATATCAATGCACTTTTCATTTGCACTTTTCAAACGTAAACATTGCCGGTCAGTCATAATTTATATTCATGTTTCAAGGTTCGAAATAATTCTTGAAAAATGGTTCGTGATTTTTTACCACCATAATCACGAAATTAGTCTGTAATAACATCATAACTGCACACTTTTAATGTTTAGAAATAAATGTAAGCATTCTTTAAAATTTTACTTGTAAATGAGCGCACAGCACAGATAACAATAATAGTACACAGTGTAATACAGAGTTAAATATAACTGTCGCAAAACACTGTGCACGTGCTCGCCAAACACAAATGCGCCATAAAAAATTTCAAGTACCAGACAAATTTGTCGGTAACGCAAAAAGTAACGTCTGATCCTTGGTCTGAGCGCATCTCAGATCTTTTAGACAGAGTGAAACACTTACAGTAATAAACAGCGAAAACCACACTTGAAAGTGTTACATCAAATTTAATGTGCGAGAATTGTGTTTTCACAAAACCGAGTCGTGATTCTTCTGGTATTTCCAAAATTTTGGTCGTGAAAATCGTAAAACGGGTCGTGAATCACGATTATTTCGTTAATATATAACGTAATTACGTTATTTCGAACCCTGTGTTTGATTGACCTTGGATGATAGCTAATTGTGTCAAAAAATTAGCTTCAAAAACAGAAGTTGGACACTCTCAAGAAATTAATGTGACCAATTTTTCTAAGTTACAACAGCTGATAAGCAGGTAATTGTTGTTTGTCATATTTCTCATACCAACTGTTCCTTTCACCGTAAGTTCAGTTAAGTTAAATTAGAACAAATGGATAGATAAACAAGCGAAAGTTCAAACAAACTAGGGCCTTAACAGATTATTGAATGAACAAAAGACTGAACAGATGGACAGACAAGTGAATGAATGAATTATTGAACGAAGGGACGAAGGAATGGATGGGCAATTGGACATACAAAAAAACTACTAGCCTTAGCCAGGTACAGTGTGATATGTAACTGAGCTGCACCAAACCCCGTGAGGTGCTCATTAATAGGTTCAGTTCCCAAACATCACTTGAACTAAACCTAATGTATTCATTAGATTCAGCTCATGGAAATTTTGATGGGCAAAACAGGCAGCTGGCATGACCATTTTCTTTTTCTGAATAAAGCCGTCAACCAGAGTGAAAAGGAATGCTTGTCTGTAGTTAATACATGTATTTACAATAGCAAATTAATTTTGGGATCTTGGTGGTTAAGAACCCAAACCGGACAAATTACTGGCTGATATGAATCAGACATAAAACTCGTGTTAATTAGACAAGACATTAGTATGACCAGTACAATTCTTATTTGGTCGGTACGCCTTCCCTGTAGCATATTGTCCAAACGACAAGGGTAACTGTCACTTTATTTGTGAATAATGTGGTGGTAAAATTCTCCTTGTTTCAACCATTTATTATCTTATTTCTTAACAATAAATTCAATACTCCAAGATCTCTATCAAGTTACAAAACACCTGCATACGACCAAATGCAGTTAGTTCATGAATTTTTAAAAAAGAACTCGAAACATGCGTGTATCGCTGTCCTTGTTTTTATCTGGTTAATTATTCATCTCTCGAGTCACTTGAATTAGTCTACATTGTAATTTTTTTGTAGAAGTATGAAGAAGAAATTGCTCAACTTGAAGCTGAACGCGGGATGGATGTAAAATTTATTAATCCGCAGGTAAAACTAATAATCATGCTTTTCTAAGCTGTTGCCTTGGTAGTTAATAACTGTTTAAAACCAAGCACGAAGTCTGCACACAAGAAATGTTGGACTGATGTTTTTAACCCTTTCTTGTCCACAGTTGCCAAATGGCAACATATTAATTTTGCTCTGGCTAATATCAGACGATTTTACTCGTCAAGGGAAAACCTCCTGGAAGCCCAGACGATAAAGGGTTGAGTGGAGTGCTGCGTAAGCAGTGTTGAACGAAGTGTACAAGACCACAAAGGTTAAGAAACTGCCAAAAATTTAAGTTTGTAGAACTGACGTCCTGTGCGAAGGCCTGTCATTTCGATAAAAAGCCTTCGTACGAAACTTCACTTGTACCAAGTTGCAGAGAGTGGAAGTCCGCGCTAAAAACAGAGGACTAGTGCAAATTGATTACGTTAGGACCTTGCCGAAGTTAAGTGAATACAGCAAGAATACTTCGTAGGAGATTCGGCTCTACTTTATTATCGCTCCTCTCTTGATCTTAGAAATTGTCAACTTTCTTCACATTTTCCAAGATTTTACCAAGAGTAGCAAGTATTTTAAATGTAAGCAAGCGGGTAAATGTATACGAACTATCACGGACCTATATATAACTATATTATAAAAGTAGAGTGCTGCGTCGGTAATACAAGCCGTTCACGGCTTGTAGATAACCAAAAGGGTGGGAAACTGCCCGGAACGTAAGTGTGGAAAAACTTACGTTTCGAGATAAGGGCCTTCGTCGGAGTAACCAGTGGTGGATCCAGGATTTTGAAAAAGGGGGGCGGCACGTCGAAAGAACACTGTTGGACTAAACCATCTTGGTGACAGGACGTCTGTGATTTCTAGACAATCACATTTATCAGTTACTTTTCACTACGCCTTTGAAATGTTTTTACATTAAGAGTATTTTTACATTAAGTGTATTAAGAGCAGAATACATTTACAACAAAAAATGAAATAGAACGGTGTTTCTTCGAAAGGCAATGGAAAATACAAAACACATGTGCACACGTTATCTCAGCCAAATGTTACCGATTCAAAATTTAAATTATACGGCTACCGCTTAACCGTATGAACAAAAATTTCGTTAATTTACTGTACAGGTTGTAACTTAACTATTTAGTTTGCTGTCGTTTAATTCATTCTGTAGTAACATCCACCGTGGTCGTTTCCTAGCGCAACAATTGACGACGTTCTCGTAGGCGATTGGGATGTCTTTATGGACGTCTAGCAATAATCCAGAGCAAGCACAACTTATACCTGTCGTGAAAGGGGGACGGGGGTCCCAAAGTCCCCCCTCGTATCCGTCTATGGTAACCTTGCACTCAGGCGAAGGACCTACGCTCGAAACATCTGTTTCTCCACACTTAAGTTACGGCAGTTTGCCACCTTTTTGGTTATCTACGATATATAACTAGCCTGCGGAAGAAGAACTAAGAATTCCTAATTTTCCGAGAAACCATGCCTTGGAACGCTGAAGACATGCAAATATTACTCTGTCAACCCCTGGATCCGCCACTGCTGTTATGCTCATCAGATGTTGGTGTTCACCTATTTTCTGACGACAGGACCCACATTGACGATTGTAATGAAAATATTAACTGCTAAACACAAAGTCGGTTCATGTGGGAGCTTGGAATATATCAGACGACCAACGGACGTTCGTCAAGCTTGTTTCCTCAGAAAAGTTATTTCTGAACCCTAGACGGAAATCGAAACCCGTAACCTTCTGATGACCGGTGAGACGCTCAAACCATTCAGCTACATGAACCGACTTTGTGTTCAGCAATTAATATTTCAGTCATTGTTATTATATCGTGACTTCCGCTTAGGCAGTACATACGACGAACCTGCACCTTAGCTCCTCATCTTAGTCGTGGTAGCTCAATGGTTACAGCATCTCACCGATCATCAGAAGGTTGCGGGTTCGATTCCCGTCTAGGGCTCAGAAATCGTTTTTCCGAGGAAACGAGCTTGATGAACGTCTACCGTTTAGAAATAGTTATTGAAAAAAGTATAGTCACGTTTCACTCCTACGAAAGGTCTTCGCTCGAAACATCAGTTTTTCTAGATCTAAGTTCCAGCGGTTTCCCAGCCCTTTTGGTTTTCTGCAAATCGTTCAAAACTGCCTACGACGTAGCACTTTACTTTAGTATCACTGTTTGGTTAAAGTTACAGTTTCCCTTCAGTTTAGGGTGGCTACGTACAGCTGCAGGTTGTAACTGGTGCGATCTTGATTTCGGCCGTTACTGGTAAACGACGCATAAATCCGCCTCACATAAGCACTCTTTTCCACCACCAAACTACTGGTCATCCTATATCTCTTGATGTCTTCCAAATTCTCTGCTCTGCTACACATGGATTCCAACTTCTATTCCGTGCAAGCTTTCTTATTAATAAACTTAGATCTTCGCTTAATGCCAATATCGGGTCTGCACTGCTACATTTGTTTGATATCTTTTTCTCTTCGCACCTGGCCGTCAGTTGACACCACGACCATTTGATAGTACCTCTTATTTATGGTTCTCTCTTCCCATTGGCCTCCACACGTAATTAACACCCGTTTTGTAATGATATGTGAAGAGTTATTACCACACTGTAAATAGATCTCTGAAGATGTTACGCGTTAAGCAACGAAACGTTAGATTACATTAAACTTTTATATTTAGATTGTTTTCTATTATGGCTTTAGTATGTATTCTATGATGCGCATTATAAGACTAACCTTAATATAGTTGTGCGCACGTACAAAGTGTTACTGTAGAAGAAATGTTACAAGGATGAGATATTTCCAAAATAATGTTGGAACGTTCGCATATTTTCAAGATAATCATAATTGAAGCAAATGGTTTGAACTTGGGAGAATCGTGACATGTTGGTGAAAGTGACTGACGTCTCGACAGCCTTAGCGGCGGTCATGTTCAGAGTCAAAGGAAGAGTAAATTTACTCTTCATTTATCCTTCTTATGACTCTGAAGATGACCGCCGCTGAGGCTGTCGAAACGTCAGTCACTTCCACCAACAGTCTTTCTCAAGACTACACTAACCTGGACGATCAACTTCCACAAACATGTCGTGATCACAATTAAGACACATTTTTGGTTTTCTACTGTTAGTTTTTTCTGAAAAACAGTATGTGGCTACATAGTCCACTTAACTATTACATGGCAAAATCGAAAAGTATCAGGGGAGGTCGTCAAGACAAATGTTTTGCAACGAACTTAGTGTTTGTCTCATGACAAAATTTCAAAAATCAGACATTCATGTATTACTAAAAACCATAACCAGCCGACAATTTTAAAAAGTAAAGTATAAAACATAATCCGAAAATTAACGAGAATTAACGAAAATTAACGAAAATTAAGACGAAAGGCAGGTGCGGTAATATTTCGACTTTATTGCAAAGTCATTATCAAACCAACTAAGTTTACAAAACATGCTGAGATCTATATATACATAGAAGATGATGTCATCACTTATTTACATGCTGTAAAGATAATTAAGAGCTTAAGAGGATGATAATAGGGATTAACAAGTAATAGAGATCATAGGAAGAGATAATATTACAATGGTGCGATGACACTAGGGATATAGTGACAGCTCTTTGCTAGCTTTTATACCATTATTTATTTCGGGTTTATTATATTGGATCTGATATAAATAAATAATGGTATAAAAGCTAGCAAAGAGCTCTCACTATTTCCCTAGTGTCATCGCACCATTGTAACTTTATCACTTCCTGTGATCTCTATTACATGTTAATCCCTGTCATCACCCTTTTAAGCTCTTAATTATCTTCTCCTAAGTGATGACATCATGTTCTATGTATACATAGATCTCAGCATGTTTTGTAAGCTTAGTTGGTTTGATAATGACTTTGCAATAAAGTCGAAATATTACCGCACCTGTCTTCGTCTTGTTTTAACTTGTATCTCAAGTTTCAACATGTTAATTTTCGGATTATGTTTTATACTTTACTTATGTATTATTAAACTTATTCTGTTTAGCTTATTTTCCAAGTTGCAAAGAAATCCGACGAAAGAAACATTCAAAATTTGACATATGTTCTGACGTGGACATTGTCGTGATAGAATAAATATATGTCAAGATCATTATCTGCGCATGCGTGCCGAACCTTATTAAATCACCAGGGCCACGTTGAAGCTTACCGTAGGGAGTCATTTGACATACAAACTGTAATGTAATTTCAATCGATACCAAATTAGCTTTGTATTTACGATACGCAAGATATTCCTCGCTGAAAATTCACCTGTGATCCACAGTAATATCACTTTTGGCAACCAAATTTAGGAATGCTTTCGATGATCCAGCATTTCTGTTTTCTTTGAAGGAAGTGTAGTAAAACTAAAACATTAACAGTCTATTAAAAATTGTTTTTCGACGCTTTGATTCTCACGTGTGAACGTACATACTAGAATTTGTAGGTTAAAATGCAGTTTGGATCAAAATTTAGTAACCATCTTTCTGCGCTCCTCAGGATGGTTTTGTTGTGAAAACCAGCATCAAGGGCGAGGGAGGAAAAAAGGCCTTTATAAATATTTGTCAAAGTGAAGCTATTGGTAAAGCGTCGTGCAATTTTGTCAACAAGAAAGTCAATGCACAAAGGTACGTTTAACCCTCTAGCTTGCGGTTTTAAATATGTATTTACAGTATTTATTTTTGTTACTTTATTTCTTTGTTTATTTATTTCTTTGTTTGTTTCTTTGTTTATTTGTTTACGTATTTATTTATATATATTGATCTTTATATTCATGTTTACGTAAGAGTTAAATACCGAGAACGAAGGCTTCATGCCGGATTTATCTGGTATAAAGCCGACCTTCGACGTATCTATGTGATTTATTTAATGACTTGAGAAGGTTTTTAACAAACAATGTGAAAAAATTCCCTTAAGGAGTTAAATGAAGGTTGACGTATGATGCTCGAGGAATATTTCATAAAAAGTTTTTCTGAAACTTTTTATCTCATATTGACTAGAGATTCGAACGACAAATTCTATTCACACACGTGCTCGCTTACGTTTGTTCGTTGTAAAGACAAGTTGTAGAGAAGGGAAGGACTTTTAATAAAAATGCTATCACACTAAAAAAGGGAAGTAATGTTCCTTTAGAGGTTGAGGTGGAAACTGGAATGTTCACTTTTCAAAAAAAGATGTTTCTAGCTTCGAAAATTCTTACATTGTGAGAACTAATGATTTACTATCGAGATCAAAGATTTTAACAGAACACATCACGTTCATCGTTTTCATGATTTATCAAGGTTACCATTGTCTAATCACCGCGTTTTTTACGACAGTTTATCTTACGAAAATAGTCTGCGGGATGCGACTGTAGCAAGATCGGATTGATTATTTGGTGCAAAGGTCTTAGCGATCGAACAGCGCTATCTATGCCTATGACCCACTGAACTTAAATTTTATTCACGAAATAATACAATAAGGTAGCTAACCGACGATGGATAGAAATTACATTACTTCGGTTCTACAAAGAGTTAACAGTTCTCTTACAAGTCTTGTTACTCAATCATTGATTTTGCATAAATTCCTCTTTAAATACCGCCGTCTTATTTTGAGGCAGAATGGTAATGTATTTCTTGTTTTTGTTTTTTGATTTTGATAGTGTATCAGGTCAAGAGTGGTCAATACCCTACAGTTTGAATGCTCCAAAGGATGACAATGACAAAGGTAATGCCGCGCTTAGCGACGTATGCGTATCCTACCCCTACCTCAATACTGATTTATTCTTCGTACAGATGCACTGTTTCTCCCAAGGAACATATTTGTAACTCCAGCTGCGTAAAGCCATGTATGAATCGCTGTCATTATCAGGTCATTTAAACCAAGGCCCAAGAATTAATTTTAAAGACAATTTGCTACTTTGCACGTGACGTCATAGCCTAGCCGCCATGTTTGCTTCCCTTAATTAACAATAAATTTTTAACTAGCTTCTTTTGGCAGGGAAACTAACATGGCCGCCGTTCCCTTTATAATTTGTATCGCTTGAAGACTGGGTGCAAACCAACAATACTATGACGCTCGACTAAACAAAAAGTTGATGTCACGCGTATCTGTATTTGTAAAGCAAATAAAGTTGCACAAAAGTTTGACATGTGCTAATCTGTAGTGCAGCGTAATTTCCTTTACGAATAGTAGTTATAAATCGTTTCGTGTAACATCACCTTAAAACACGCTTCCTTTATTTCTTAAACACAATCTTCCTGTGTTTCTCGACTTAAATTCTGATATTCTTAACAAATTTTAATTTTTTAAGGCCCTACGTTGTCGTATTTACGGACATAAATTTTACACATGTACATAAATATACATAATCTTTCATTCCAAATTTTGTAACGTGATGTTTTTAATAAATTATTCAGGATAAGTCACCCTAGTTGGTAAATGTTATGTATGTTATATGTACAAAAAATGTTGTAAATTGGTAATTGTAGAACAGATAAACTCACGACTTATTGAAAAGCATCTTTATTTTGACGTTTTCGTACTGCAGCTAACAAGGTTAGCGAGTTTAAATATCTTTCAATAAAAATATATAAATGCATTATAAATGAATAAAATCCACGAAAGTTAACTGCCTTGCGTGAAGTAGTCTTTCGACTGAATTTGAAGATTTGTTTTTTTCTAACACTTTTGAATTCAGGTATTTTCAGTCAAATTAGGTACATTTAATGGTTATGAACATATTTTAGTCACAGAGACATGAATTAAAACCGAAGCATGTCCAGATTCGCTCCTATACTTAACAACCAGCAAAAAGTCCCCGATATATAGTAAAAATTTCTCCGTTCAACCTTTGCCTTAAACACACCTACATGCAAGTAGATTTGTTTATATTTCGCTATCAACATTGGTCGCATAAAGATTCTTTAAATATATTTTTCAATGAAAAGAGTGAGAGCATTACTCGGCGATTAATTGACATTTTAAATTCTTCTTTAGTTGGAAAGAAGTGTGTTGTTTATGATGTAATCTTCCATAACGAAACTTACAAGATGGGATTCCAGGTAATTCGTTGCTGAGACGAGTCACACCTACCATTTTGCGACTAGACTGTTTTTCCTTGTTGTTCGAAAGCTGTCTATTCAAAATGTAGAAAACTCCCGTACATGTTTCTGTGCTGCCGTAGAAATATTAATATCATTATCACATTTACTAGGTTGAAATGGCATTCTTCATATTTCTATCACTCTAATTTTTTTATTTTTTTTAATTAAATAATAAGGGTTCTTTGACATTCTTGACTCGTTTTTTAACGCGAACCTTTTTTGTTGCGATTTTTGAAACACAAACATTTTTAGATAGAGCAAAGTTTCTGTATAAATCGTAAAGAGTATTACGGAACGAAAGTGGTTCAGTCAGAGCATGCCTTAGATACTTAATAGAGAGTTTAAGAAACCTGCAACGCTGACGTCAATAAGCAGAGTGTTTTAAATTTTACGCCCGTGTAACAAACTACGCATGCTAAACTTAGGACGTCATTTTTCTTTGTGTTAAACTCTTCCAAGCAATTTCAGTTGGTCGAGTAACGTTTTTCGTTGAATACAGTGCAATGTTGCCGCGGTTATAAGTGCCGGCGTCGTCGTGAAAATATAGAAATGCTCTTTGACGTGTCTTGTGTGGAGCCAGGATGACACGAGAAATACTCAACGGGCCTTAAATTATTCATTTTCGTTCTTTTGGAAGACAAATATTATTGTAACGCCGCGTCATGTTTTCTTAAATTCCCTATTACTTTAAATACTTCAGAATACACAAAAGTGAACTATATTGTTTTGGGCAGGCAAACGAATCTATACTCTGTACTCTGGAAAATACTTGAAAACCGATTACTTAATGCTGAACACAAAGCTGGTTCATGTGGGAGCTTTGTAAATGTCAGACGACTAGAGGATATTCGTCAAGCTCGTTCTATCAAAAAAGCGATTTCTGAGCCCTGGAGGGGAATCGAACCCGCAGCCTTCTAATGACCGGTGAGACACTCTATCCATTGAGCTACCATAACTCAGATGGTGAGCAAGGGTGCAAATACAAAGCTGGTTCATGAACCAGCTTTGTGTTCAGCATTAAGTATTTACATCATTATCATATCGGGACTTCCGCTTAGGCAGTACATATGACGAACCTGCACGGTAGCTCACCATCTGAGTCGTCGTAGCTCAATGGTTCGAGTATCTCACCGGTCATCAGAAGGTTACGGCTTCGATTCCCGTCTAGGGCCCAGAAATCGCTTTTCCGACAGAACGAGCTTGACGAACGTCCTCTAGTCGTTTGAAAATGGATTCTTCGACTTTTGAAAAAACTCAGTTGACACCTTTGCGTTATTCAGGTTACTCAGCTTGCGAGCCCAGTGGCGAATTCAAATTTTAAGGTGGTGCGTATCCTATCTGAAAGGGTCCCTGAATATCTGAACCCGCTTATCCTAGAAAAATTTGTAGTCAAAAAATTGAATAAAGTGGAAGCAACAAGAGTGTAGCCGGTTGGACTTGTGGCATAATTGACATTTACGTTCACCTTCTTGTTTGCGTTGATTGGTCTGTTAAATAACTTGCTCAGCTTGGTGGATCATTGAAGTCTCCCAGTGATCCGTACCACCTCTCCTTCTCTAGCTCTACAGATGCACTACCTTAGTCACGGACTGGAAGTAATGTCCAAGTATTCACTTGAGTTTATTTTGTCACATCTGTCGTAACATTTTGGTCACGTTTATTAAAATATCTTTATTTTTGTCTTAAGAATCCTCGCTTCAAACAGTTGATCGTCAACACTGCGCTGGATGCAATAGAGGAAAAATGGAACGTGAAGCTTGACCGAAAAAGTACATAATTTCTTGACGAAAATATCAATGTCGATTGACCTGAGTGATCGACATTTACTTAGATTTAATTTCCATACAATATAATTTCAGATTTGAAATATCCAAAGTTAAAGTTTAAAGGATCAAAACAATCAACGATTATTAGAACTGCAAATAACAAGGTAAGATTAAAGCGAAAAGTTGTATTGATCATGTTTATCTAAATTCAACAATTTGCATAATGCGAATTGCTGAACGGTCTTCTTAGGACTGGTTTATATACTGCCATAAGAGTCTGCGGTAGTGATTGCGTCGTTATGTTGGACATATCGGTTATCCACCGAGAGGTTTTAAACTGGAAATGCATCAAGGTCGTTCCTCCAGTTTAGTTGAAATTTATAAACTATTTCATTGTCTGAAGTTTCGGCTTCCTACACGGAAGCCATCTTCAGAGACGTCTGAAAAGTCATGTGTCACGAGCGTCAAGTTGGGGTGAGCCTTACCGTACACGGTAATCGTTCGTCGCAACCGTATACTAGGGACCTTTAGCAAACTCATCGGGAACATGAAAGACGACGGCTTTGACACAAAGACTGTGAATAGCTCAAGACTGATGACAACGCCGTCCTCATTCTGCATATAACGTTACTTGAATTTTCACGATTTCATGACGAGCGTAACTCTTAATATACTTAAAATTGAACACAACTTGTTTCATGTGGGAGCTTGGTAAATATCAGACGACTAATGGACGTTCGTCAAGCTCGTTCTTAAAGCGGTGAAAGCTGCGAGTTGAGGAAGAAACAAACTCCGAATAATAATGTCATCTTGATAACTCAAGATATGAGCTAAGATCAAGAGAATTGCAATGAAATTGCGATATTTCGTCTTTATTTCAAAGACATCATCAGACAAACTAATTACAAAAACATTGCCACGATCTATGTATACAAGCGGTGCGATAACATCATCGCTGAAGAAGAAAACCTGTCGGATATCTATCTATCTATTTACAGGATGGACGCTAATTAATCATTAACATATCATCGCCCCGACTGCATTAATGCTGTTTTGTCGTTCTGTCGACGGCGTGAAAGAAATAGTGAAAAATTTACTTAACCTGACTGCAGTAAATTAGTAAGTGTTTCAAAAAGCTTCGTAGAGATCTTATTAATACAACAACTTAGTGTTTCATTTTTCAGTCCAAGATAAATGTCAATGAGGAAACTTACCCTGAGGAATTTAAGTAGGTAACAAATGAGGTGGACCGAAGTCAAAAGCATCTTCGTTGGGAAACCAAGCTTTTCAGTCTCTAGGAAAAACCGCTCTTTATCCCCACAGGAAGTAGGAATCCTGTAGCTAAATGTCCCCATACCAATTTTAGGGAACGAAAGAACCTGGCGCTGACATTGATATTGGAGATAAAAAGCTTTCTTACCCGTACAAAGAAAAGGTATCGACCATGGTTGAACCAGCTTCTGAACAAAATCTACCTGACACCGAAAATCGTTCATCCCATGTGACGGAAGAGCCTTCAGTCAATCATAATATCACACCGAAGTATACTATTGTCCATAGAGGAGTTGTAGATTTACAGAACTTCACCAATGCAAGGTGACTTACTTCTTGTTTTGTTTCTGGTTATATCTCGTAGACTGGTTGAAATGGTTTCGTGACTTTTCCAGATTGTTGAAAAAACTTAATCTGAGATATATAGTATTGCTATAATGTACCGCATAGCTGGCATGAAAATATTTATGAATATACTCAGTGTAATAAGTTAATAGGAGTTTGTAACGCATTGAATGATTGAAATTACTTTGGCAAGTATTTAGATCGTGTATCAATAATTTCGGTTTCTTCCTGACAGATTCATGTGCCTGGAATGAGGAACGAAACTTTGTCCGCTATTTGGTAGCAGTTAACCCCAGGGACTTGTACGACAGTTACATTTTGTGTGCCTGCTCAACTGGAACCTTTACTGAGGAATCTCATTGATACTATCTTATTTTTACGCCAGTATATTCTTCTATTCTTATTTTCAGAGATTCCAGAGCCAGTACACGACCTCAAGAACTTGTTATAAGTATTGATCTCCCTCTATGTGTAAGTTTCACTTGCTCTGTTATAGTGTCATTCCAATAATATTTCCTGACGTATCAAAATTTCATTAAGTCGATCATCCAGTCAGGGCTAGAAAACCTGGACAGAAATACCATCCCAGGAGAGACTAATAATATTTTAGGTTTCCAGACCATGCTTCTGAGGTTTTGCAGATTACAGCTTCGAAAGTGCCTTTCCCTTGTGGGGAGGTAATGAAGTTGAAGCTGTTCTTGAACTTTTCAGTGGATGGCAAACAAACTTGGCAACGGCACTCGTCTATTCCTCGGCAAAATGACCAATGACCAGTTAACGACTTCTGGTTTCTAATCAGCTGTTTTGTTATTTTGATTGCGCTGACATTCTTGTATGTACTCTTGAGAAAGTAGTACTCACTTTGATAGGTTCTTGAGCGTATGCAGTGTAGTCTTAAAGCCCATGAAAAAATGATGTAGACGATCAAAATATACACTAATACTACTGATTGTCATTTTTTTTTGTTTTTACAGGAGTCGTCGACAGGAATAGAGTTGGATATCTTTGAAAAACGGCTTATTCTTGGCAGCCATAATCCTTTGTACAAGTTAGATGTATCCTTTCCATTTCAGAATCGTTCTCAGGGTATTAGTACGAAACGATAATTTCACAGTTATCTTACACTGCTAAAATCTAGCAGAAAAGTTGACGCAAGTGGCATTTGAACTCGCACTTTCGGGACGCCAGTTTGGAAAACTCGCCTCTAATACTTGTGGACTTGATAGCTCAACGGCGGACCGGGATCGGGAAGATGCGAGCTCAAATCTTCCTCCAGTCAATTTTTTCAGTAGACCGTTATCCTTTTGTGCGAGGTTTACCTTTTCTGATGGTTCGTCAGAAACTTGGCTGGTACACGAGTTTTGTCACCAGAACTGAGACGTAGTCTATGATGGCAGAAAGTTGTGCTCTCAGAGCTGCCAAAGCTGCGGTCTTTTACTATAAGGCCAAGGTTTTCTCAGTACGGACCGACTTTGATTGATAAATTATATATTTAGTTTTTTCTAATTCCCCGAAAAAGACTTATTTCGCTAAAATTAACCTTTTTTGCGGATATATTTAGCCTGCAAGGTCCGTACTCTTCTGATACGTTAGCCGATTATAAAGCATGATTTGGTAGAATTCCTTTCCGAGGAAAAACAATGCATATTATGAATGAAACCGTTGTTGCTGTTCGACATTCTTTATTGTCAATCCGTCACTCATTGGATAAAGTGTACATACAATGTAAGCTTAAGATGAAAGATCAAGCGTTGTAAAACAAGCTACCAAACGGATTGCATTCAATAAAGTCCTTGTCATCTTTTAAAACGTTTTAACGACCGCCAGTCCACTTGAGAAGCTTTCGAATACTTTTACATTTTAGTATTTTTATTGTCTCTTCAGCTAACTTATTAATTTGTGTTAACTGTACAGAAGTATTCGTTATGCTGTTGTTTGTATTGGTGATAGCATGGTTTCAAGTGTAGTTTGGAAAAAAAAACATCGGTGAGTTTTTCAAAAACCATCAAAACAGAAAAAATCTAAAGGACGAGTGCGATTCGAGTCTTTCAGAAAACGTACAAATATGTGTTTTTACCAAATTGCAGGAGAAAACGTGCTGATACTATGCAATTAATGATATGCATGAAAAAATTAAGCAGGAAATGATGTACGAGGGTAGCGAAACCTGCTGGACAATAAGTCCATTCAGGACCTCTCACGTCAACCTTAACGTACTTTAGATCTCACTGCCTTACCCGGTTGAAGAGGAGGAAGGAGGCGCCAAGTTTGACAAGAGCAAACGAATGCTGATAGTGACTTTACCTGTTGTTCCCGTTCCTCCACGCGCACTGACTAAATCCACGAGTGACGAACCCGTTGAGCCTAAGGACGAGTCCCTGACTACCGAAGACCCTTCTAGCCTGGCTGACAATGATCGGATTTGTGAAACCTTCGATGAAGTTGGAGCTGAGAGTGTCTCTGACGATAAAGAGGCTAGAGGTTTAAATGAACTGAGGAACTTCTCCAGTAACAGTGAGGAAAATAAAGTGGAAACTGGAGCTGAGATAATTGATCCCCGGGTTGAGGACAATGCATTCGCTCTTGAAACTGAAGGGGAAGTTAATCCTTCCACAAGTGAGAGTGAAACAAATAGAGTGGACACTGCGATTGTAGGAGATGCTAATCGTTCACTTACGAGTGATTTAAACGTTCATTCAAGAAACGAGAAAACAACCAGTCGGTTACGAACATCCGGTAAGTTTCGTGATGCTAAATGGCATTCTCCTAAGCCCAGTCTCCACCGCACTAGCCTAATGCATGCTATACAAAAAAAATTTGTTCGACTGTTGTGAATACTCCAGGAAATTCACACCAAGAGCTGGCAACTCGGACGATAAAAATGAGTGTTTCCTTCGGTTCTGATGTGGTTTGCCCGCGTCACTTGTACGGTGCGAAACTGGTTTAAAGGCAGAAACACACTATCGCTGTTGCCATGTCGCTGAAGCTCAGTGACTCGTTTGCACGGTTACCAAGACTTGTCTCTGGGAGCCTGTCGTTGAATTCGCTAGAGCACATGAAATCGCTGAGGCGCCAGCGTAAAATTTCAAAATGGCATCGGTCATTGAGGTTCTGATAAACGTTTAGAGAATGCATCCTGTCCTGGATAAGATTTGTGAGGTCACCCTGATCTCGTTGACGTCGACTGATATCTCGGACTCACCATCACCTTCGACGGGCTGGTTTATTTTGCTATAATTCTCTTCGAGGTTTAAATTATTTAAAATAACAGCAATTAATGCTATACATAACTCTATAATTGAAACCACCTTAAAATTAGCTTAAATTTGACGTTTTCTGGGATTTGGCCAATGAATTACGCTGAAAAATATGTAGAACGACTGTGAAGTATTTTTGTCGCTTTGTCGCTACCTATTTTCACGGTGTGTCTCGCCACTTGTGGTTTGATCCAGCGACGCGATAGTGTGTCTCTTGCCTAAAGCATAACAGGTATAGAATTATGAATTGTGTGGTTTACGGAAATTCACTTCCAAACGATGCCATTATATAAACCAAATTCCAAGTCAAGAGAAAAATACCAAGTTGGTGGGCGGAGCCTGCCTTGATTGTTTAATAATAATGTTGTTTCATTTGTAACCACCATGCCAAAATTCTTGTTCCGGGACCATGATACCTTAATATCCAATTACCTCAATTCTTTCGAGGCTTTACAGTGTAATTTTTTAACATAGTGGAATGCTCTTGCACTTTAATCCAGGGCAACCTTGCTCAATTTATTGTAGTTCGTGCAAATCTTTTTCTTTATATACATCACATCTGCCCACCAGAGCGCCAGTCCATCTATCCGCCCGTCCACCATCCATCTAGTCCATCGTATTTATCCCATTTCTTTATCATTTTAATGATACGTATATATGGTGAAGGGAATTTTCGAGTGTCAGGATAATGTATTTTAAGATCCAACCGGGACAGCAGTGGCGAAAATTGCAACTGTAGATCCTCCGGCTGGGAATTGAACCCGCGACCCTACGATTCTAGTTGAGTGCTCTGCTGAGCTACGAAGGACGTTGCCGAGTGCGTCGAATTTTGTATATGTATATGTGGATGGTAATGCCGGTGAAGGGTATATTCAAAAAATATTTGGTATTTACATATTTTATTTCTTGAATTTACCCTTCACGTCACCGAAACTACCATCCACATATATACAGAATGGCGTTCGTAGTTCAGTTGTCAGAGCACGACACTAGAATTGCAAGGTTGCGGGTTCCACTTCCAGCCGAAAGCCCTGTAGTTACAACTTTTTGCAGCATTCTGCAGGGTTTAAAATAATTTTTCAAAAATGAAGTTTTTTATAGGCTTTTTAAGACATGTGCCATTTTTGTACCGCCTATTTTTATTGGTCTTTTCCGTGATAGGGGAATGAACAAAAACATGTTAAGAGTGGACGTTTTCCCCAGTTCAGTATTGAAATAACTGACTCACTGTGCTATTATTACACATATTATTATCTTCTGTGTAAAAAAATTGGCTCTTCCTATTTAAAAGTCGCCGGCTAGCGCCGCAAAATTGCCGGCTGCTATTTTAAACCCTGTTCTGACACTTGAAAATTTCCTTCACGTAATATAAATATTTCATGTTACTGCGTGTAGATATACTAATTATTCCTTAACTATTATTGAACATTCAATCGTATTTAACCTCAAATCTTCATAACGTTTGTAATTCTCTGTTTTAGGTGTTTTGTGTTCATTTTTCAAGACACCTACGTATTCTTTTCACCAAAATAGCAAGTGCGTGACCTTTATACTGGACGTTCCCGAAGTGTCTATCGACACCACCTCACTTGGATTTAATGCGAATAAGGTATCCTTAGGAAATTATTCAATCGAATCAGATTTGTTAGGGGGTGGGAGGGATTAGTGCAATTGGACTGAGTGGAGATGGCCTTAAAGAGCCAAGGTTAATTTATATTGAATTAAAACTTCATCCATTTTATTTTAATAAGGACGTGTTGATTTAACTGCGAGTGCGAGTTTTAGTTCCTGGGTAGTAGCCTCAGTCGATCTTGCCCTCATTTTAGCCAGCTGAGTAATTTAAATCATGACTCCGAGCAAGAACTTGATCAATGAAAAAATATGGTAAATAAAGAGGAATTGCTTTGATGTGCTGCAAGATTTTGCTTCGAAGACACAACTGTCGTACGAGAGTTCTTGCCACTAACTGGAAAAGCGAGAAGAAAACTTTTTTCAATTGATATCCACTGTTATCTGGCAGATTTCCATGATTGTTAACGAACTATAATTAATATAACTTCACGGAGATCGTTAGCGTGGTTTAGCCGCTTTGCATGAGCATACTAGTGGGAAGTTAGACCGATTTCAAACCCAGTTCCTTTGGCAAATTGATCAGGGGGTTAACTGCTGGAGGTGGTATCGCACTGTTTTATTGACGTATTCATTTCTTGAGGTTGTTGTTGCACTCAGATTCGATTCATCGTTATTCCTACCAAAAATACACCGACCAATGCGCAGGTAAAAACTCGAACTCGCTCTTGGAATTTGCTGATTCACTGGTCATGCGGAGACGCGACGCTCAGTTATGTTTGCTGGGTTGTTGATATTTGAGGAAAGCAGTTTTTGGTAGTTGTGTAGAAACAAACTCATTACAAAGGCACTCTCCGAAAGAAGGTAAAGACAAATGTCAAAAAAGATATCTTTGCGTCAATGACATCAAGATCCATCACAAATATGAAAAGTTATTGAGAGCTACTGCTGACACTGATATAACCACAAGTTTGACAAATATAATGAACTCGATTTTGCCCATAGCTATGTTAATAATTTTCCTTGATAAGGGAATGACCGTTTTTAACTAGAGGGCTCAGCCTCCCCAGTTTGAGTAAGAGGACTCAGCCGACCAACAGTACTGTTTTTTGGTAAAAGAGGAAATATGTCTTAAAAACCTATAAATATTTATTTTAGAAATCTCCTTGGCCCTTTTGTAACCCGTCTTCAGGATACAAAATTGTTGTTTTCCTTTAACTGGTATTAAACCTCGCATAAAAAACCGTTTGAAAAAGGTAAATCATGTGATGAATTTCCTTCGTGTTTTTTTCGCAGTGTTGCATTAACTTCCCATCAACACTGACGTCGCCGGACTGTACGGCCTCTCCTGACTATGCCTTGTACATACAGTTCCCGGAAACCTGTCACATAGATGCGGAAAAATCAAAGATTGATTCAAATGAGAACAACCTCGTGCTAATTCTTTACAAGAAAGAAGGCTCTGAAGGTCTGTGGGATTGGTTCATGATTGGTTCCGTGGAAGAAAAACTAGAGGTAATTCTGAAATGACCAAGGCCTCGAAAGCGTTCATACATCATTAAAATATGCTTTATATCCCACTTTCTAAACTTTGCTTTATCCCTTACGGCAATCTTTATGTGACTGAAACAATACTTGTCTGCTTCCCACTCCGAATTGAATTCCGTAAAATTAAGGTCCCTCTTCCTCTCCGCCTTCCCTTCTCCTTCGCCTTCCCTTCCCTTCCCTTCCCTTCCCCTTCCCCTTCCCCTTCCCCTTCCCCTTCCCCTTCCCCTTCCCCTTCCCCTTCCCCTCTCCTTCCCCTTCCCCTTCCCCTTCCCCCTCTCCTTCCC
>JBAHVQ010000080.1:159603-172307 GCA_036872915.1 Nanipora kamurai
TAATGTATGGTATCGATGGTATTGCATGGTATGGTATAGTATGGTATAGTATGACGTGGTGTTGTACAGCATGGTATGGTATTGTAAGGCATGGTAAGGTATGGTAAGTGTATCGTATGGCATTGTATGGTGTTATATGGTAAGGTATTATATTGTATGGCGTAGCATGGTATGACATGATATGGTATGATGTGGTTTGGTATGGAATGGTATAGTATACTATAGTGTGGTATCGATATGGTATGGTATGGTATGGTATAGTATAGCGCGGTTCAGTACGATGCGGTTGGGCGCAGTACAAAACGGTACTATACGATACGTCATACCTACTCGTGGTATTGCAGGGAACGATAGGATATAATATTTTATGAAACGGTGGGATATGTATGCTATGCTCTGGTAAGACGTGATGCGATGTTGTATTGTGTTAGTAGCAATAATGATAGATTGGTACCACTACACGTCTCAAATGAACTCCGTCATCCCTGTTCAGGTGTCTGGAGCCATGGAGACTACTGCGTCATCATTTCCAAGACCGGCGGAGTCGTCATGTTGGGTAGAAGGTAATATGCAAATATTCATAGTACGCATCACTTGGAGATAAGTACCAATGCATTGCAGTACTGTGCAATTTCCTTGTATTTCTTCAGTGATGGGACATTGAATCCAAATGGAATACGTTTTGGAAGTGCGGAAATTTACAGTGTTGGTATGTTTGATAAGGTTACCGTGATTTTGATGTGCGAGATTTATTTTGAAACCAATGCTTTCTTTATTCATTGTTTGTCCGCAAAGGCTAAGCTTTGCATTGCGATGCAAAGACCCGCTGCACTGAAAAAAACTGACTGGTTGGAATAACCATTTCTTTGGTTACAACCAATACGAAATGGTCATTTTTACCATTAATTAATTGGTTAGTCAATTATAGCCAATATAAAATGGCCAAAGTTATTTTGGTTAAAACAATCGTTTTAAACTGGTTCTCTCAGATGCATTCGGGAGACGTTTTTTTTTGTTATTTTAAATAGTCAGTTTTACAGTGTTTTTCACCTCGTATTCGTTTCTTCGATCCGTATTCACCGCTAAAATAAATTAAAAGCTACCGAAAGAGGATGTAGTTGTAATCAATGTGGCTTGCTTCCGATTTCCAGTGCACATTTATTTCTTTTTCATTTTGTTACAGTTGATCGCGTGAAGCAGGTCGAAGACAGTCTTTGTGTGAGCCACATCGGCAAATCTAAAGAAGAACGCGTTATACTATTTGTGAAGATGGTGAATGGGTACAGGTATGGTGTACATTTAAGTTTTGTGTTTGAAGAAACCGATATACATGTACACGTAAACTCCATACAAATATGTAGATAATCAAAAGGTTTGAGAAACTGCCGGAACTTAAGAATACTCAAACTGACGTTTCGAGCGAAGGGCCTTCAAACTTTTCATGCAGTTATATATCAAAATTATATTAAGATTAAACACAACAAGCATTACTTCAGTGTAAACAATTGTCCAGAAATGAAGCTTGTGACTTCTTTTTAAATTGACCAGTTTAAAACATTGTAACAACCGATTCTAAGCACGACGATCGAACGAATTTTACCTCTGTCTTCTGTTCAAATATTTGGTAGGTTCCTTGTTAGCCCATAGTTAGTAGAGGGGGACTGGTTAGGAAACCCGGCGAACATCAAAGGGAGACGCTATTGTTTAGATTTTGAGATTGATACGGGTGGTCACGTGACAATGACCGTGCAATCATTCGAGCACCATTCCAAAACATTATGGCGGAATATAGCGACCTTTTCCTTTTTGGAGATGATTTGGATGCAGTTCTTGAGGCTTTGGAGGCAGATGACAATGTCGATGAATATTTCGAAGAAGCTGCGACTGAGGTAAGTGGAGGAATCCGCTTTTATTTCTAATATCCAGTAAAGATCTCGGAGTTTGTGGTCGGATCGATCGACCTCACTGCAGAACACTCGACTTCATAACCCCTCTACTAACTATGGTTAGCCTGTACATGAAATTTGTCCATTAAAAACCAAGCATTCCGATTTCCGACGCTGTGGGCCAAAGTGTAATGTCCTTGTATAGGAACGTTCATTTCCGCGACTTTCCTTAGTTGAAGCTTTCTTTACAACAACTGAATTTACATGAGGTCAATGACAGTGAATAGAGTTAAGTATTTGAATTTCAAATCGGTGAAGCACCTAAAAAAACTATTCTCAAACAAAAGGCCTTTCGTTGAAAACCTCTTCAATCATGAAATAAGTTAGTTAAAGCCCCTCGAACGTCGGCTTTATGCCAGATACATCCCTTGGGCTACGTCCTCGGGATGTAACTGGCATAAAGCCACCGTTTTCGGGCTTTAACAAGAGTTAGTTTCTCGACTTAGTTTCTCGTGCGAACACAATATTTAAAATTAAGGAAATAGTACAATCACCAAACAATAACAAAATGTTACTAAACCATATGTCGCCATGTGAATGAATTAAAACGTTTTTCTGGTCAATTTTTTTTTTATTGGAAGTACAAAGAGTTTTCGTAAAATCTATGCATAAGTTTTGGTTGTAACTAAAGCCTCCTTCGTTGGGATGTGAAACGTACTAGTAGAACAATTTGAGATATGCGCATGCGTATCTAGAGTTTGCCAAATTACAACATTCTCCTTTGAGTGTAATCTTTAACATTTCTCTCTAAAGAAGGCTGTGGACACAACCAATTGCCAAAACCTAAGAACATCGATTTTGGGCGACCGACGAACGTTTGTCAAGCTCGTGACCTCGGAAGAACGATTTCTGAGTCCTAGACGGGGATCGAACTCGCGACCTTCTGACCCGCAACCTTCTCACCGTTCATCAGAAGATTGTGGGTTCGATTCCTATCTAGGGCTCAGAAATTGTTTTTCTGAGGTCACGAGCTTGACGAACATTCGTTGGCCGTTTGATATATACCAAGCTCCCACATGAACCAGATTAGTGTTCGACATTTAGTATTAACATCGGTTTTGTTAAACTTTTTAATTCTTAGGACACAACAATAATTTATTCAGAGAACCATTAAATTTCACACAAATCAAGTCGATCTAGCTATATACCTTCAATTTAATGATTACGCGTTTGTCTTTACGTTTGTGTTAAGACTCACCGACGACTTAATCAGCAAATTAAAACTGGAAATTCATTCCCAATTGTCGCCTCGACATGTTCCCGCCAAAATCCTGGAAACGCAAGACATTCCGTATACGACAAACGGGAAGAAAGTCGAGGTTGCTGTGAAGAAAATTCTGGCTGGAGAGAAAGTCAACCACAGAGTTTCATATCGTAATCCGGAGTCTTTAGATCTTTACTGCAATCTAAAGGAATTGAAAGATTGGTAAAAATTATATTTAATGTATGCAAATCTAGGATTATCACGTGAGAGGTGATTACATGACACGTGCTACCCTAGTAATGAACCATCATGAATGAGAGAAGTTAAGATTCGCGTTTATTCCAAACGTGAAATAAACAGGTGACCACGTTTGCGGTTCGCTCTTGCCGTTTCTACGTGAAAGAGTAGCGTTTCACGTTTGTCATTAACCCGAGAATTTATTTCTCAATGTTGTATTTGATGTTTGGAGACCTCGTCGTGGTCCAGTTGTCGGTACATCCTACTGTTACACAAAACATCAAGGGATCAAAGCTCCCGTGGCGGAATTTCATATTGTTCGGAAATCTGACGCGAACGAATATTTCCGGACGGAAGTAAAAAATATATGTCTCTGACGAGGACATGCCATCGATATAATTTTAGTAAATTCGATAAGGTAACTGAAAAATCAGTGGAAAGAATTTGGAAGCCGAAGACCTATATGGAGTCTAATCGTCACCTATGTTTCGTGATTTCGTATCAAATCGAAGTCTTCATTCCATTAGAAAATGGCAAAACAAAAGAATCTTTTATTACTTGAGCAAAAAAGGCAGAACAAATAAGGAAATCAAAGATCTTTATTGAGTTCCGGAATGGTTAACGTCCACCAGCAATCTTTTGTAAATAGAGGTGCCTCCCCCTGAAACGTAGCAAATTCTGAAAAAAGGAGAAGTCTCGAGAAACCCAGAACATAACGTTTAATATAAGAAGACAAATTGAAATGGTAAGTTTTCGACTTCACTTGGTCAGAAGATGACTTTGTAACGACGTTTTGACGCTTCAATTTGTCTTCTTGGTTTTATAGCGTATATTTTTGGTTTTTCAAGATTTTTGTTTGTTTTTGGATTTAGCTTTGTTTTATGCAAACCAAAATACACCTAAAATTACGCAAAAAAAAAGTTTTTGTTTTATGCAGACCAAAATACACCCTAAAATTACGCAAAAAAAAAGTTTTTGTTTTATGCAAACCAAAATACACCCTAAAATTACGCATATGGTTAAATCAAGTACTCCATACAATTTACACAACTTCGTACAATACTGACACTTTTATTGCAAATCCTATGCATAGCTTATTTGTGTCTCTAAATTAGATATTTACAAACTGAGCAAATGAATTAAATATTTATATCGTTTAAGATATCGTCGATCAATTTATTAATGCTAGTTGGCTCTTCGTATGATTATACATGGGTCATAAGGAATACCGCTGTAAATAATTGCTAGAACATTTCGAAAAACTTGCATTAAAAAAAAAGCACTTCTTTGTATGCATCACGTTATTACCATGGAAACCAAACCTCTGCGCCGAAATCGCAGCCATTTCAATAAACGTGATCTTGTAGTAAATTTCTGAAGTGATGGATGTGGTGCACCTGCAAGCCTGCGCCCGACTCCGGAGAGCGCGCGCAGTTGAATTTGCTGAACCCTGTAAAGAAACGTATGACGGAGGCACATTGAAAAGAAATCGTAATCCAAATATGATTACAACGATCGGGATCGAAAAGTGCAACTCTTTCGCGGCGTCCCCGAATGCCTTGATGAGGGGTGTGCAAAATCGAGGGCAAGCAAAGTTATTAAAATAAAACGCGTGGTGTCGTGCATGAAATAACTGATCGGATTTGCGAGCTTTATTTCGAATAATGTAATTAGTTGGTCAGATATGCATGATGTGCGCTCTCCTTTTTTTTCTCAGTCTCAACATTTTCAGGAGAAGTATCTCGGATCTTTGACGCCGAGAGGGCTGAAGCCGAAAGGGCTGGGTTGCATAAAAGTTGGTCGGAATGTCTGACGTTATAAGTCTGGATGTACGCTCGCCTGACGCAGAAATGGGCTGCACTCGCTGGTCCTTAGGAAGTCATTATTACGTTTTACGTTCACATCCAAATTCTGTGACCACAATTACATACAATTTATTCAATTTCCGCTCTTCTTCTTTGTCTTTAGCCAGTTTAAAGTGCTGTAACTATAATCCGGTTTGGACTACAACATTATGGACACAGCGCGGCAAAGTATTGGCAATGGTGCCGCTCTTTTTTCCCCCACAGCACGGGTAATTATCCAAGTGTAAACGGTGCGGACCTGCTAAAATTTGGGTACCCGCACCTAAAAACGTAGCCATGTTGGCCCCATTTACACTACGCTCAATTTTTGGTACGGCTAGGTTGGTAGCCTTATCAATTGTACCCGTGCTCCGGAACTTGTGAACAAGTAACCCCAGCACTGATAGAACTGGTGCGACTACCATTTGGTTTTATTGTGGAAGTTTGTGTGTCAACACTGCCAATATTCGAACGATAATTTGACTGACTGTGGACCTACGAACACCATGGTTATCAATTATAGGTTTTAATGGGTACTAATCACACAAAAGATGAAAGCTAATATAAACTGAATTTCGCGTAATTCCTCTTCATTCGGCCTTGTTCGGTGTGCGATGTAGGTCAGCCTTCAGTTCGACTGCCATTTCTAATTGTTCTGATGCCAATTAGCTGCCGCTGCAAACAAAAACCAAATTTACTGCAATCAAAAAACGCACCAGTTCCTGGAAATGAAACCAGTTTCCTCACGGTCATCAAGTAACTTTCGCTTCTCCTCTTGCCTTAACTCTTTGGTTGTCCATTCGACGAGTAAAATCGTCTGGCGTTAGCCAGAGTAAAATACTGAAGTCTCCAGTCATTGGTGACTGAATCTGCTTGGCATCAAGAAGTTACTCCGTGATTTAAGCATGTAAGGAGTCAAAGAATGTATCGAGTGTTATTTCCGTTGGGGGACATAAGATCAAATTGCTTTGTTTCTCGATAAATACCACGGTTCATAAAACTTACTAATAATTCAAAAGGAAAAATTCAAAAGAAATTAAGGTTTAATCAGTTTCTGTGTGCCATGATTGAGAACTGATTACTGTGCGTTTTCGGTATCGAGATATAAAGGCACCCGGCTTCTTCTCGTGACTGTAAACGCCGATACAGTGCGGCCTCTCATTTTGTAAACATTATATAAAGCTATGTACGAGAACGTGGCAGAGCCGTAACTGTAGTCGTAATGTTGCCAGCTGCCTTAAAATCTCATGCTTGTCTGTGAAGTTTAGTAATCGTTGTAATATTGCGTTCAGTTCTAGTGTCTCTAGTCTTCACGCGCTTTTGTATGCACAGAGCACAAACAAATATCAATTTGCCGCGAATTCCCTAATACCAACGGATAATTTAGTCACCTAGATGAAAACAATGGCAACAAAACGGCGGTTTTGGTGCTCTACGTTTTCTTAACAGGTGGGAAAGTTTTGGCGGGAAAATTTCCGTGCTGCCTTCAAGACAAACGTCTTGATTCAGATATGTTTTAGAAAGGATTAACAGCAAGGAAAGCCTTATTACTCGGTTTTATCTTTTCCTCGATGATTTTAAGCAGATAACTAGATGAATAAATAGAGCAAGAATAAAGCTCTATAAACCTGCTGCTGTTCCCGTAATGGACCGGTCCATTACCGGAAAGTAACGATTGCTTGTTAAACTAGTCAACCAAACGGAAAGCGCCATTCTAGCGGAAGTACGGCTAGCCATATAATAACTAAACTTGTTGTTTCCGTGTGAAACTTGTCTGGGATGGCATGATGAAATTATGAAATATGGCTGCGAAAATGGCGGGAAGTTCGCTGGCCATGAGGAGACTGGTTTCGTTCGCAGCAATTGCCTTCGTCGTTTAAGCCTGCTTTTCACGAGTAACGCAAGCATAAGTGGAAGTATAGGCACAAGCGCAAGCGCAGGCTTTATGCAAGGACAAGCACAAAGGGAAAGGAAACAATTTGATCCTTATGCTTGTGCTTGTTGTTGCGCTTGTGCTTGTGCTTGTGCTTGCGTTTCGCCTCTTTTCACGATAAAATAAGCACCTTGTGCTTGTGCTTATGCTTCACTTATGCTTGCCAAACTCAAGAAAACCAGGCTTTACTGCAGATTTGATTTGCGGCAGCAAGTAATCGTTAACAACAACCAGGTGTATAATGCTGAACACGAATTTGGTTCGTTAGTCGTCTAGTCGAACCAGGTGTATAGATTGCGGCAGTTATAAATAGTTTCCAGCTCGTCCTGCATCCGTTCTAGTTAGATCTACACCTACTACTTTATATGTATAGACCATAACTATTTCGTGCTTCATATTCGTTTTCTTGTGAATACTGAATTCAGGATGTTTTGTTATTTGAACACGTTCCATTAAATGTGGTTCAACAGCTGTTTTTTGAATTAGAGGTATGTAACGAATACATCGAAAATCAAAACGCATGGTTCGAGCAATAACGCACGAGCAGCGAATTTTTATCATGCAGGGACCGCAAGCTTAACATGTGATGAACACGTGGAAAACATGTGACAGAGCGCATGATAAACACGTGGCGTTCGGTGCGTGAAAAACGCATGTTATGTTGGCAGCACGTGTCAAACACGTGATGGATGGTGCAAACTCTTTTGTGGGACAAGTAATATGTTTTTTGTTTTGAATATCAGGTCAACTCAGAAAAAACTTACATCGACTTAATTTAACAGGTCAAAAAAGGTTTCTTTATGCAATAATTTTCCGCTACAATGCTTTGAAAATAAAATAAGAACTATTCACTTTATGCCCCTTGGGTCAGTGTTGTTTTTACATTTGTACTCCTAATATCAACATGGTCGGATGTTCTACAAAAAAAAAATAGCGATAGAAATTCAATGATCAAGGCAGACCTGACTGGGGGGATTGAATGGCTTGCACAAAGCAAGGTCGAGGGGAGAATTTGGGCTGTATGAGTGAGCCAGAGACTCTCTTCTTTAACATGTTAGAATTAAAGTGCTCACTTGGAATTTCTTTATTTCATGTTATTAATTGGCACCTGGTTTCATACTTGGTCTAGGATTGCAAAATGCCAAACGGTAATGATCATGACAGCGATGATGATGATTGTAGATCATAATTATCATAATTACCATAATTTATGATAACATGATGATAATGATTGTAATGATGGTAATGATGATGATGACGATAATGATGATACAAAACAGAGTAATAAAAGTAGAAATCAGTTTAATAGTTAATATATATATATATATATATATATATATATATATATATAACTACACTAACTACATATATATATATATATATATATATGCAAGAAAAGTAGAAACATCATTACATTCGTTTAAGTTGGAGCTGGAAAGATACTTAATACACGTCAGTTCTTGATCGCGGTTGCAAGTAAATTCTTCCAACTCAGACTGGGATCGTTGGTTACTTCATTCGAATAAATACTTCCTTTTTATTGCCTTTTTAGGGTTTAGATTTTTTAAATTTCAAAATCTGTGCTGCGTGGAATTTATTAATGCGTGAGTGTCACGTAAGAACCCACCCTAACTATAAAATTGCAAACTGAGGTCCATTGGGAGCAGTTAAACCAGCACGTGGGCGCAGTAGCTAGGCCGCTTGTTACTCAGGCTGCAGTCAGCGCTGCACAGGATACACAATTGTGAAGTGTTTTGCAGAGAGACCTTAGCGTGACGATGAACTTGGGTGACAATCTTAAGTCGAATTGGCGTAGGTCCGTTGCTGAACAGATTCTGGATCTTACCGGCAAGTTCAAGAAAGTTGAGAGCGACTTAGATAGACTGAAGTTGTGTTGGGAGGCTCTTCGGTAAGTCGGTCACATAGCACAAAACGTATCCCTCGCTGAAACGATCTGCTCCAACTGTCATCACCTTAAAATGTTCTATACGTGAATAGCTCTCATCAGATTTAACCAGAAGCGTTGGAGACTTCCGAAATGTTGATCATCAGACACTGGTTTCGTACAGCAACTGTGTTATATATGGTCTATGCAGAGCCACCAGAACCAGAAAATTTTTTCAACTTTGTTAAAAATTAAAAACCATTGTTTATTAATTATTCCTGTATAATTGCAAGAACAACTAAATTTCTATATACCAAGTTGCAGCTTGTGCACGGTCGTTTACGAAGCAGTATCGTCCATTCGTTGAAGAGGGATTACAGCGTGTGTGTTGATCAGCTAGGATGTTCATGTTATGATACTTTGACCATGGGACTTTACCTCTGATCTAGAAAAGATCCTTGTTTGATAAATACTGTGGACAAACTGAGAACAGAAATAGTTGAGGCGCATGCCGACAGCCGTGGCAGTTCTGTGGAGCATTTATTGGAAGTTGCCGTGAACAGGTAGGTGAAGTCAGAAATTTCTACACCTTTGTATTGCACAGAACTCAGTTTGTTGACACTAAGAATAACAATGCGTCCACCAACCAAAAACCATAAACATCCAAATTAAGAGAACATGAGGATATTTATGAGGTGACAGCATTGCACTTTCAAAATCAAGAGACCGTAAGGCTTGTTCAAAAGCGTGCATCGGTGCAATTTTGCAATTGCAATACGTGTTTACAAAGAAATCTAATTCCATATATACAAAGCATGGGAGAAACTTAAATAACAAGGTTTATGCATATGTATGTTTAGTTCAGATGAGGATAATTGTGTGCTGCCAGCATTAGCTCAAGGTAAACATCCAAAAATAGCCAATGGATCGGCATTAATCCAGCTCAGCTGCAGTAAATCCCAAGGCCGTTATCTGGAGGTAAAAGATAATTGTATTTTGATGTATCTAAAGCATGACTTAAGCTGAACAGAAATTGTAGTTAGATTCAGGAGATAGCTCAAATGTTCACAGAGTTACTCTCTGTACCTGTAGCTCCTTATTAAGGAAGCTGTCAGGATTCTTAAAAAATTTATATGATATTGCAGAACTGTTATGGTAAAGGATCATGATGGAATCTTTGGAAGTTTTACTGTTTATAAGTAGAAGTTTAAGTGTAGGTAAATCAGGAGTTGCAAACTACACAACTAATGTTATTTGCAGTATGCATTAGTCAACATGGCAAATGTGAAATGGGAACATGTCTACCAATAAACTGGTAATGCACAGCAGATGCGGGTGACCATTGATAATTGTTTTATTCAAAGTGGCTGCAAAAATGCGATGGTATTGGCATCTGAGATAATCTTGAAAGCTTCCATGCAAGAGGGGTGAATATTAATCAGCATTTTCCATCAGTAAGGATGACAGAATTGTGAACTATTTAAATTGATCTAATTTTTTGCTGTTGCATTGAACATACTGCATTAAATTCTCATGTATTGATCTGTTTATGGTTTCCATTAACTTTTTTATTCATGGTTTCCGTTCATTTTTTTTACAAAAAGGCAAAAGAACGAATTAAAGCTGGTGATGTACTGATCTTGGAAAGCCCTTATGCTGCTGTGCTTTTACCGGACAACCGAGCTACCCATTGTTCACATTGTTTTTCACTGCTTGAAACAAAATATTTGTAAGTAGTCCGCCCCAAGCCTGCAGATAATTTGGTGTGAGTATTTTCATGGTTTAAATTAACCGCAAGCATTAGGTGTAATTTGAAACACCATTTTAACTGAATAAATGCATGCGAAACTTCATCTGTTATTTAGTGGATAGCTTTGGTTTTTCTGTTTATATCACTAGTTTTAAGCGAGAGTTCAAACTTATTTCATTAAATCTTAAATATCTGTTAATGTGTTGTCTACAACTGGGCCACAAGATGGATCCAGCTACCAGAGGGATTAGCACAGGCCTTCAGAAGTATCTGTGGCAACTATTTGGTTCATCATTATTCTTTCAAAAACTGCTGCATTCCTACATGCTTACAGTGAGTGGGTAAGTGTTACAGTGTTTGTTAAAGAGAAGGCTTTTATTCACTGGTGAATAAAATCATCTGGCATTAGACATAGTGCAACGACAAAGGTGGCCACTAATGGCTAGTCTAGGAGGCAAAGAGTTAAATGATATTGATTGTTGACCAGAGAATGGGGAGAAGAAGGATTGCTTAGGACTGAGAAAGAACACTTTGTAGAAGTGTTTGTGTGTATACAATAAGAAGAGTAACAAAAGCATAATTTACAGCGCTTTTAAAAGTATTTTGCTTCAGTTAAATAATGTTCAATAGCAATTTTGCAATTGGTTCAATAGTAAAATCAGAAAATTTGGTAGCAATTTGTTTATTACAATTCTGTTAATTCAAACCTTCCACAAGTCCTGGTGGGACAGACTGAGCAAAGTCTTGGAGAAGAATGCAAAAAATTACCTACCTCAGGTTTAGTTGATCAACACATAATTGAGTGATTTTTTGTCTATCAGTTCTCAAAACACTAGATTTTCAACAAAACCAACAAATAAGTTTCAAATTAAAAGGTTTAATGTGATGTTGATTCTGGCTAGGTTAAAAACATTCAGCAACATTATAATCAATCCTTTGAAGTTTTGCATGGTGATAATTGATATACTAGGTATAGTTTGTGGAACACCACGTTTTATTTTAATGCTAAGCTTTCCACCTGTTGACTCAGGACTTCATCAGAGCAATTGCCAATGGCCCGTTGGCTCACATCATAAATACGAAACAACTAATTAAAAAATCATGCAAGACAGCAACACTCCAATTTAATTAACTAAAACTAAAGACAACTGAGTTAAAGAATTAACCGAACAGAGCCGTCCATGTGCTGTTCAGTGGCTGTCCTTCTTGACAAATTGTAGGATTTCTTGCTATTTCTGAGTCAACAGGTTGAAAGCTTAGCATTAAAATAAAATGTGGTGTTCCACAAACTATACATAGTGTAACGTTATAACGTTTAAGACATTTTGATCAAAAATCTCTGATCTTCGTCGGATAAAAGAGTTTGATTGAACTGTCTTAAACATCATAACAATGCTGAACATTTTCAACCTAGCCAGAGTTCCCATTAAACCTTTTAACATGGATAATCCTGGCTGTAATTTTAGTGTTTATAAGTTTCAAAATAAATTGTCTGCTCTTCTAGCCCTTGTCACATTTGCAAGCTGAAATATTGCTGTGATGGTTGCAAGAGAGATGCATGGAGAAAGTACCACAGAGAAGAATGTTTTCTCAGACCCTTAATGGAAATGGTATGTTGCACTGGGTATGAATACTGTACTATCTGTACAAGTATTTTAGTAAATGAACATCAAAATCAGTGGTGCTACAAAAGGTTGGATACTTTGGGTCAGCTGCACAGACCCTGAGTAAATGATCAGAGTTAGGGGCCTTCCATGCTTTTGATGAAGTCATGATTATTACAAAGTCACAACAAGGATGGCATTACAATATATGGTATGAAGAATGTTTCAAATGACTTAAGACCACCCACCTTGGAGCCACGGCACCCCAGGTAGCTAGTTGAGCCACTGGTCAAACGTAAGT
>JBAHVQ010000081.1:0-12872 GCA_036872915.1 Nanipora kamurai
AGGCTAAAATCAAACAGTCTCAAAACTGATCCCAACGTGTTAAAAGCAGTAGATGTTGATTACATTGGAAAATATAATAACCAAGAGGCGTACATGTATTGGATGAGTGGATTCATTGACACTGTTTACGTTGCAAAATGTCCTTTGGATGGTAAATTTGCTTTTCTGAAAGGTAACATGTGTCCCTCTCAAAAATTGAAAGATGATCCACACAAGGTCTGGGTTTGCGTTGAGGGAACGGGCAAAGACTGCAGGATTGTAATGTCGTGGTGTATGTGTACGGCAGGAACTGCAGAAACCATGTGATTGGCCTGCTTTACAAGGTAAATAATGCCTTTAACAAGAACTTTATTTCGCCTGCATGCACCACTATACCATAGGGCTGGAATAAAGGTGGTACGAAGAGAGAAGTTACTCCACCACAACTGTGGAGTCTAAATTTTTGAAAGGATAAGAAAACTAAGAAAGTTCATTTTGCAACGTAAACAGTGTTTATGAATCCACTCATCCAATACGTAACTGAACAACCTGTCGTCGAATTCAGGCCACTTTCACACACCGTCAAGCCATTCTTGCTTGGGTAACACGTTTAGATCAGTTTGAGACTGTTTGATTTTAGCATTCTTGAATACGCCTCGTGTATTTTTTCATAAATTTGCTCCTGAGCAAAGTTCTTCGGAACTTTAAGTTCATAAGCGCCAAATGCCCTGGCAATTAATTCTGCCTTCTTACCGTCAGAAGATCGTTTAGTGAAGAAACAGTCAAGCGGAGAAAATCTTCATATTTGAGTTCTTCTTCAGGCTGTTTAGTCGCCATACATACTACAAGCCATACCAGGTAAAACAATATTTATAAAGTTACTTTGCAAAGAATAGACAGCTACAGTGAAAACAGCGTTTGGTAGAAACACAAGACAATCGAGCTGCCAATTTTTATAATATATCATATTGCAAGCTTTTGTGGATATTTGTGTTCCATTTCCTTGGCAGTGTTGACATACGGACATTCGCACCAAGTAAAAAACACTGGTCAAAGTGTTCAAAGAAAACTGATATTTTCTATTACTTCCCGTCTTTTGATTAACATGAAACCTTTGCCACATGTATAAAAAACCCCAAAGATTATTCCAAAAATAATAATTGTTGAGTTTGATAAGTATTTTTGGAGAAAATGGCCAATATGTGCAAAGGTAATTTTCGCGCACTCATTAGTAATTAGTATGGGCGCCATGGTTGGCCGCGCGCTCAACCCAATGTTTTTGCGCCCCCTGCAATATGGCGGTAATAACCTTGGAAAGGTCTATTAAGAAAATTGATTACCGAGTACCAGGTTCCTCAAGACCAAGTATTATTTGGGTTTTGTTTCAAGAAGAACACGTTGCAAAAGATTATCACAAAGAATACTCATCTTTACTATGAAACTATAGATCGACATTGGGTTCCAATTTTAGAGGTCATGAGACAGTTCAGAAGGCACCAAATGCCAAAAGACCATCTGCAGCTAAAACTATTCATCATTGTCTGGGAGATACATTAAATGAAGCAATTCCATCTCCTAAATGAGAACACATGCATTATGTTGCACTTAGTAGGCTTAGAAGCATCTCAGGACTGGATATTCTGAACATGAATGAAAATAAAATTGCTGTTAGCAAAAAGGTACAAGAAGAAATGACAAGATTAGGACAAGAAGCAACACTAAACAGCCATATTCCTTTTCTTTGTAACGATATATTTTCAGAATGTGAGATCATTACATCTTCATGTTGCTAGTGATTACAATGCGAAAGCAGCGGATATTAATATGTTTGTTGAAACTGCTCTGTGTAGAAATTACAGCAATGACTTGTATCAGATTTCCAGTTTTCAACTTTTCAGAAATGATTTTGTGACACATGGTACGCGAACTTATGGGACTGCCATTTGCGTAAAAGAAAATGTTCAACTTTTATCAGAACCTCTGTGTAACTGTAGGAATGTAAAAATGACGTTGATAAGAGTAAATCAACCAGTGCATAATTTACACATTGTAGCAATTTATCGCTCTACTTCAAAGGTGAAAATCACGAGGTTCATAAGTGCCTTAAAGCATTTTTTCACACATTTCTCTTTTTTGCTTCTTTAGAGATAGAAGCAAATCTTTTACCAGACTCAACCCTCTTAGCGTCTTTCTCTCTTTTCGCTACAGTTATCTTAGGAGTCTCTTCACTCATCTATAAGTCATCTGTGAGACACCTGTTAGATTATCTATAAGCAATCTGTAGGTTAAGCTGTAGTTGATGTGACAGATGGATTGGATAATATTTTATTGTTATCGCTCAAATATATTCTGTTAAGATCCTCTAGAATACCGTCTATTTCTGCAGTCGCTTTTTTTACAACGTATGAAATCTCTGACTTTTATATAAACATATTCCTTAGTTTTTGGTTCATAATATATCAGCCTATGTATCATATTTTGTTTTTTCTTTTACTGTATAAATATATTAATGACCCACCAATTATTGAATCTAGATGTTCGCCAATAAATATGACGCCTTTACTAGAGGCTTCCACTATATCTGTCCATGGTACAGTATAACGTCTCCTTTTTTAGCAGAAGTTAACTTTTTTGCTCTCTGTTCAGCTCTGTGTAGAATAATCTGACCCACTTCGTTTAAGTCCTAGTGATAAAACGATTGCTGTAGATACCCCTGATTGTTTTAAAATTTTATTTAGTTTCCCCCAATTATTGTAGTGGTATCGGATGTTGTTAGTGCAATCTTCTAGTTTGTTTGGGTCTTGTATAACTCATTTAATTCCAGAATCATCCTCAGGGTAATATGAAATGATAAATTCACATTAAACCTACACTGCTGAAGTCAACTGGAAAAGTTGACTCAAGCGGGATTTGAACTCGCACTTTCGGGAAGCCGGTCCACCGTTTGTATAACTCAATTAGTCGTCTTGAAGGTTTTATATGGGCGGACTCCATAACCATATATTGCACGGGAATGCCTCTGAAAAATTTATGAAATTCAGGTATCTGAAATGGCATTTCACGCATTCTGAGAACAATTTGGGAAAAATTTTAGGTTTGCAAAAAAAGATTTTACTGGTGCATTTTGTGAAATCCGTATTCCGTAGGAACTAAAGTCCCTTCACTTCATGGATATTTCCTATTTTCTTTGTAGGGAACGGTGTGAAGATTGAAAAAAAAAAAAAATTAAGATGACAAATATTATGCCTTCAACTCTATTTCGATAAATACTTAAGTGTTTGGTAGCATATAAGCTGTTTTTTACGCCCACAAAACTTTGATGGGTAGACTCAATAGGGAAGGAGAGTTTGTTAGGTGAAAAGTAGTGTCCGTTTCAAAATTTTGCGAGTCATAAACGAGCTATAAAAGGATATTTTTTACTTAAATAAAGCGTTTAAATAATACCAGTTATGAGCTTTCCCAAAAAGAAAAAGACCTTTCTGTATGCCTGGCTAGTAAAAGAAGGAGGGAAGGAAAACAGGATGACTCGTCATCAAGTTTTAGGGAGCTGGATGCTAATTTGCAGATAGTAGAAAGTGAGCACAATATCACTTTGCCAAATTCAATTGTTACCGATACTGAAAGTTATGAAGAAACTGGATATGTCAACCAAACTCAATGCATTCCAAGTCACAGACATCTTTGGATTCTGTCCAAGGTAGTAGATTCACAAAACTTAAGAGAAAATATACTTCAGGAGTTACACATCAGTTTGTCTATTGTGACATTTGTGTGAAGCATCATGATATTAAGTTATACGTTCTTAATGGGATTTTGCCAGCTATTGCACAACAACAAGAACTAGATTTAGGTGGGATACTCTTACTAATCCTTTGGTCCAGGTTTATCATAAGCAGGCAATCTATGCAGAAAGAAGAAAGTCTTTAGCGAATACAGAGAAGCAAACGCAGATGGAAGTTTGCATCTCAAATGCTAACAAAGAACATGGGCTCGAGATGGGCAAGTTAGCTATCATGATATATGGAGATGCCAAGAAACTCACCGTGTCTCAATACAGCTTCCCAGCACGAGAAGCTATAAGCGAGATGGCACAGCAGTTTTAATGTGGACTTCCAATATCTTTTACACAGGGAGTACATGGGGATACTCGAACTCATAGTTGAAAGTTACAAGCCAGTACTTTTAATTTTTACTTCAGAACTGCAATAGATAAGATCTATAATCTTGTAAAGCTAATAACTGAATCTGATGAAGAGCGTTTGATTTTTTTTTGGGTGTAAAGCACCACCAGAAAGTGTTTTGAAAGCAGTTTCAACAGCTTGCTCTGACACTATCAGGCTTTTGTTGCCTTGTCATAAGGATAAAGAGGATGAGATAGGAAACACTGGCAATGTAGAAAATGAGTTGGAACTTCCATTTATCTTTAAGTCCATATCATCAATTGTGACGGATGGTACAAGCTTGAATTCTGGGGAGAGAAATGATTTATGGAAACTAATTGATGATGCAATTGAAAAGGGGCTTACCCATGATAATCGTATTCCCCTTCTAATAATATGGTGTGCAGTTCATCAATCTCAGCTTCCATGAAATCAGTGACAAGTTCAATAGCGGAGATAACCGGCTGATTATGGATCTCACTGGCATTGCAACATACTTCAGAGTATCTGCAGTTAGAAGACAAGAACTTGAGCAAAAGGCATTAGCAGAAAAGCGTCACTGCAAAAGGTACCCAAAATACTTTGATGCTGGAATGCTGCGGTAGTTTTCCTACAAGGCAGACAAGAGCGAGAAGCAGAAGGTTATCTAAACTGGATAACAAGTAAAGCACATCTTGAACTTCCTGCACTTCTATGTGATGTTCTACTGGTTTTAGATACTATCAGAAACAGCTTCAGAGTGACAGCTGTACAATTATCACAATGGATGGGCAAACTGGAAATTGCATTTTATCTTTATTTATCTGCACTTAATTTAACTATCAAGGAAGATGAGAATGGTGTTGTTTCTCTAAAAAATGTAACACTTGATGGATGAAAGATCTCGTAGAGGAGCTCGCAATCTGTTTGTGACAGGACAAAGAGATGTTCAGGCTATAAAAAATTAAGTTGTCCTGAGTCTTGTAGTGTATCTCTTTCAAAGATTTGAAGTTGACAAGGTCCTCTTGGATATACTGAAACCATTTGTTCATCCAGATAAAAGTTGTGACATCACAAACGTTCAGTCATTGCTGTGCTCAGATTTAGATCTTACAGAGCTTGCTTTAGAATTCAGTGACCTTGTAAGCTCATCTCGAATAAAAAATCTGAGAAAGCTTTCTCTCCCTGGTCTTGTAAAGAAATTTTCAGCCATTTCAGGTAAATATGTGGTAATTTGGTGATTCTTATTTAAAATCTGCATGACTTAAGTTTCAATTTCGTCTAGGTCAATTCAACAATGTTAAAGTTGCCTTGGCGAGAATTCATGGTGCTACACCACAATCATGTGACATTGAAAGATTGATAAGTGCACTTATATATTATTACAACATGCCTTCACTGGATGAATTTGACCCAAGGCCAATTGTTGCAAAGTGGCTGGCAAGAAAGCAAATAAGATGCAAACAAACAGAGGAAGTAAAAGAACAAAAGGTGGTTTAAAGGCATATTTAAAGAGGCAATAAAGACAAAATATCACAATTTCATTGTAACTCTCTTGATTTTAGCTCGTTACCAAGATGACACTATTGTTCAGAGTTTGTTTCTTCGGCTGGTTCTGGATTTAAAGAGGCAAACAGTGGAAGACAATGAAGAAGAGGACAAAATCAAACTCACAATTCGTGGATTTTAAATTTCGTCTGAAGGACAAACTACTTGAAACCTTAATTACTATAATTATATTCAAACATTAAGGCCTTTAAATTACTTGAGTTTGTGTTACAGATAAACTATATAAATATTGAATGTTTTGACACTTTCACGTTTGGGTAATCCAACATATTTTCTCCAAAATTCAATTTTTAGAGCTGCCCATTTTGGAAAATGGGAGCCTTAGGATGACCCCTGTTTTCAATCGTGCACTCTTGTGTTTCCATCAAATATTTTATGAATCTTGGATTTGTATACTCCCTCTCTCTCTGAAAATAAAAGATCATCTATAAACAACCCTATATTTGTTGCTTCATATATGTGTTTCTCTAATGGGTCGACAACCAATCTAGACCACCCAGTAAATCATTCTCGTCTGATTCACCACCAAAGTTTGTTTCTTCTTCATTCTCTTCCTCGTCTTCTTTCGTCGTTTAACTCTATATCCTCTCAAGACATTATCTATTTCTGTACAAATGTATAGAAATACGATCAAATTATCATATTTTTTAGAGTCACCATATAGGACAACATAAATCTATAACAATATCATCTAACACTTTCAAATCACTGAGAAGAGTAACTTCATCATAAAGCACACCCCTTAAGTAACTTTTTAACTGTGTTAGAATTTTTTGATATGATGTGTTAGTGAATATGCACATATTTATCTTACTTGTGATGTTACCATTACAGACATAAACTTAAATTAGAATACCTGGACGGCTAATACAACCTAAAATAAAAGGATTCAATGTGACACCACCAACTATAGTCCCAGTTACTGTCAATCCTATACTTGTCATATTTAAATCCACTTTTTTTTTCAGTTTTAATTTTTTGAACTGACTCAATAGCCGAACTTGGCGTGTGATAATTCAGGAAGTGAGAAACTAAAATCTAAAACCAAAACTATGAGTTAAGTGAATAGTGTTGTGACTAACACTTCCAACACTAAGTGGCACCTCCGATGGGATTATGATTCAAACGGGAGTGAAGAGACCGAGGAGGCAAAGCTTAACACCAAGCTTGAAGCAAAACTCAAGCTTCTAAGATTTACGTGGGACAAGTCCAAATCCGTGGATGATTCTAACTTGCTGGCTATGGGACGACAGCTAGAAGCGTTGAACAAAGTTGTGGACAATGTGGACATTCTAAGGAGACAAATTGAACAATGAGAATCCAAAAGCCAAATGGATGAGGCCATAGTCGCGCTAGAAAACATCATAAGCGAGGTAAGATCAAACCAAAATTTTAAAGAAAGATAGAAGGAGCATGCTTTCGAGAAGAAAGAACGTGAAGAACAATTACTGTTATAGAAGCAACAGTTTGAACAAAAGTTGGAATTCGAAGCAAAACTTGAGGAAAATCGAAAGGCCAACGGCAAACACATCAATCGCAACCGAAAAGTTAGATTAATTCCGAACTCCCAGAACTTAAAATCACAAAATTTAACAGGAACGTTAGCAGCTGGTTGACATTCTGGAGAAAGTTTGAAGTGGAGATTGATAGATCTGACCTTGCACCTACAACTAAATTCGCATATTTAAAAGATATGCTCGAACCGGGAATACATACCGAAGAAGACGGGTTGCCGTTTTCAACAGAGGGATATGAGCGTGCGAAAACGATTTTGAAAAGCGAATATGGGAAACAAAGTGAGATAGTGAAGGCGTACATTTAAAACATCATGCATCTGCCAACCATTACTGGGTCCCAGCCATCCAAAGTGCATGAATTTTATAAAGAGCTATTGTTTAACATACAGTCACTAGAGACATCAGGTAAACTCCAAGATGTGAAGGGCAATGTGCGATGTGTCATTGATAAGCTAAAAGGGATTAAATCAGATTTGCTGACGGGCCAAAGTGGGTGGCAAGAATGGGATTTTCCACAATTATTACAAGCCCTTAAGCAATGGAAAGATATAAATCCAATCGAGACGAGCAATGACAGCAAGACGAAGCTGCCTCGGGATACACGTCAGTATCTCAACCGGGGGTGCATGTACTGCAACAGTGAAACACACAAGAGTATTGATTGCGACAAATTGAAAACAGTTAACGATCGTAGGCAATACCTTGCTAAGAACTGTCTCTGTTTTAACTGCACCCGCGGGCAACACCCCGCCGACGATTGCAAAAGTTGCTCTACATGCCCAAAATGCCAAAAGGAAACACCACATGTTAATCTGTGATCAGCAAGATAACCAACTTTTGGCAGCCCGTTGTAACGAGAACAGATTGGTATGTTATCCTGTTGTTGAAGTCAACAGGATTAAATGTCGTGCGTTTCTAGACACTGGGGTGGGTAGTTTGTACGCCTCTAGTGCGTTGATCAATAAGCTAATGATTAAACCAATTAAGACAAAGAGACGGTGTATGGAAATGATGATAAGTTCAGTCACTAAGAATATTCAGATATTTGAAATTTGCACGAAAAGCCTCAAAAGTGTTTTTTCACTAGAGATGCAAGTCAGCAAAATTGACTGTGAGAATCTTTTGGTTTTGGAAAATCCATAATACACTGAAATCATCAAGACATACTGTCACCTACGAGGGGTGCAAATGACTGACAAAGACGGAAAGGCCGAGTTACCTGTTCACCTAGTGATAGGAACAATCGAATATACTCAAATTAAAACAGAAACCGCACCAAGAATTGGACGGCAAGGAGAGCCCATAGCAGAGAAAACTAAGTTTGGTTGGACAATTATGTCCCCCAGGGGAGAGGTCAACGTGAACAAGATGTTCCTCACTCAGACGTCAAGTGCAGACTACGAGAATCTGTGTCACCTTGATGTCCTCAGATTGCAAGACTCACCAGCCAGTGATCAAACTATCATCCACAAGGAGTTCGAGGAGCAACTGTGGCATAGTCCAGCCGGCTGGTACGAAACAAACCTAACAACAAAAGTGGGAGTTTATGATGACTGAACAGCCTTGTGAGAAAGCTAGAGCGATCAGACCTCCTCAAGAAATATGATCAAGTGATTGTAGAACGCGCAGAAGATCCACCGCAGGGACGTGAATTTTACATACCTCACAAACTGGTTGTGAGGGAAACTGCTAAAACTATGAAACTTCAAGTTGTGTATGACGCATCCTCTCGGGCCAGCGAGAACTCCCCATCTTTGAATGAATGCCCAAACCCCGGACCACCATTACAAAACCACCTGTGGAGTGTCTTAGTGAGAGCGCACTTCCATCCAGTTCTGATCACAGGAGATATGAAGCAAGCCTTTCTACAGGTGAGAATCCACATACAAGACTGGGACGCCTTAAGATTCCACTGGTTCAAAGATCTGCAGACAAGAACAGTTGAAGTTTTTCAATTCACACATGCATTATTCGGGTTAGCTCCACCACTTTCCCTGCTTGGGGGAGTAATTCAACATCATCTAGTGAATTTTCGAACTGTCTACCCTGAGATAGTCCAAGAAATCGAGAGAAGCCTTTATTGGGATGATTTGATTGCTGTAGGGGATAACATGACCATGGCAAAGGATTTGAAGACCAGAGCAACAGAGAGCTTTGCAAATGCAAACTTTGAATTGCACAAGTGGCGCACTAACGTTCGTGAGTTGGAGTCATCGGATGGAGATAACGGTGAAGAGATGGAAACGTTCGCAAAGCAACAACTCGGAGTTCCAAAAGGAGAAGTGAGTATTCTGGGACTGTCGTGGAATAGACAGGAAGATACCATAGGAGTCAAGTTTCCACCTGAATTGACCGAGACAACGAAGAGGGGAATCCTTGGCAAATTACTTTATTGTGAAGCATGCGACACAAAACTAAGATGGGATACAAAACTACCTCACAAACTGTCATGTAGAGTGATGCAATGGGAAGCACGGTTGCCAAGCAGAGCGACTGTCAAGAGATCTTTAGCTGCCCATCACAAGGCAATAAGAGATGTCCATCTTCACTCCTTTGGAGATGCCAGCAGGAAAGGTGTAGCAGCGGTCGGGATTCAGTCAAGGTCTGGTCACAGCCAAAGCGAGATTGGTGAAGCAAGGCTTAACCATTCCCAGGTTAGAGCTTGTTTCTGCTCACATGGCTGTTAACCTTACCACTAACATGAAGACGGCACTCGACGGTTTCAACGTGACTCGACGGTTTCAACGTGACTCAACAAATTTGTTGGCTAGATAGCAACATCGCCTTACATTGGATTTGTGGAAATGGAAGCTACAAACAGTTCGTGGCAAACCACATGGGAAAAATCAAGCAACACACTGAAGTGGAGTGGTGCTATGTTAACACAGAAGAGAATCCTGCCAATCTTGCCAGCAGAGATGGATCAGCAAATAAGAGTTTATGGTGGACAGGTCCAACCCGGCTGTCAGATAGTGAACAATGGCCACCAGATATCACGACAAATACTACGCCAGAAAGTCTTGAAGCAAATCTTCACGGTAGCGCAAGTCAAAAGTGACGACCTGAAGTTCTTGCTTGAGAAATTCTCCTATTGGAAACTACTCCAAGTTTGCGCATGGATAGCAAGATTTGCCCGAAATGCAAAACAACCAAAACGAAACCGGATTCTGGGTCAAAAGAGCGCATCAGAGTGCCCAAGTTTTCCAGAATTATAAAAGAGATCAAATTCAATGAAACCTTCAGCCCAATCCTGAAGGAATACTGTAGTGTCGTGGAAGGATGAAAGAAAGAGGAAGAATGTAGAAGGTAAAGCCTACATCATGATTTACGCATGCAGCCTTATGCGAGCTCTGTTCTTGGAGATATTAGCGAGAATGGAGACACCAGAGCTCTGTAGTCTGAAAAGACTGATAGCACATTGTGGTTGTCCAAAGAAAATTTACTCAGACAACGGTGGGACATTCGTTGCCAGAGTGAAATGGATTAGAGCAGTGATGAAAGACGAGCAAGTCAACAACTTCCTAGCAAGAGAAGCAATAAGGTGGCAATTCAACTTGAGTCGCGCTCCACGGTGGGGCGGTCAGTTTGAAAGACTGATCGGACTGATCAAGCAATCTCTCTACAAGACTATCGGGAATGGATTCCTGACACTAGAAGAGTTACAAGGAGTTATTTTAGACGTTGAAATGGGCCTTAACAACCGTCCATTCAGTTATGTTGAGGACAATGTACAGTTTCCCATCATAACTCCAAATTCCCTATTGTATGGACGTTCAAACCAGTTACCGAGTTAGAACCGCATCAACTGGAATCACAAGACCTTCAAAAGCGACCAAAGCATCTACGGCGTTGCAAGGAAACCATATGGTGGTGATGAATGGGGGAGTACTTGTAAGGGCTACGTGAACGCCACAACCTTAAACACAATGGAAAGTCGACAACACCAGTGGTAGGCAAGGTGGTAATTGTGAAATCGGACAACAAGAATCGCGGCAAGTGGAGAATAGGAATCGTCAAATGAGTTATTCCAGGAATCAACGGTGTTGTGTGAGTAGCGAAAGTTTGTGTTGGTGCATCAGAATTGGAAAGACCTGTCCAGCATCTATATCCACTGGAGTTATCCTGTAATGTAGTGAAATCAACAGAGAATCCTGCAGTAAAACTGAACGCTGAGGCACACAAGTTTGAACCGGGACCGAAGCGACGAGCAGCTGTTGAAGCTATAGACCAAATAAAGAAAATTGGAATTGAAGAAGATGATTAGCAAGTGAAGAAATCAACATATTCATACAAGACATTTAAAATTCACTGAAAACGTTTGAGAGCTTAGTAACTGCAAAACTTAATTAGCTTTAATTATGACTGATTTGTTCCTCAGGCATGAACCAATAACATTTGTCTCATCTGGGACAAATAAGGGGAGTGTGTTGAATATTTTGTTAATCTAGTAATAATAGGAAATTGTTATCGAATACTTAAGCAGTGACGTCAATTGTATAGATGTAATTCCTCATGACACGTAGTTTAGAGTTGAATTAATAGCCGAACTTGGCGTGTGATAATTCGGGAAGTGAGAAAATAAAATCTAAAACCAAAACTGTGAGTTCAGTGAATAGTGTTGCGACTAACTAACATTTCCAACAGTATCACCTTTAAGCGGCACAGCACCAATCAGCATCTTATCACTTACTCATGAACTTCTTGAGGTTAAACTTGCTAGTTTTTTTCCGTTACAGTACACAGAGCTTCTATTAGTCAAAGGTGAGCTGTTGACATCCCAATGTATAGATAAACCACACCATTTGTCAAGTAAGCCAGCGTTGGCTTTGGTTTTATATGGTGCTATAACATCTTGGCTAATACTTATTTTTGTTATTTGTGTCAGTAGTGCTTGAAATAACAAGATCACCATATCTGAATAAACAATTCCTTAACCAAAATTTGTTAGCATCATAAGCTTATTAATCTATACACTATCTCCACAACATCCAGTCCTAAATGTTCGTCCTTATAACCAATACTCTCCTGCCATGTCCACTTAGGTGTATGTTTCTGTAGAAAGTCAGACTTATATTTACTTGTTATGTAATTAATTTCATTATCTGCTAATGTTTGAAATTGTCGCATTATTCTTCTAACTGTAAAGTATAAGTGAAATCTCACAAGTGATGTAATTTGTTTGGGTACATCTGATGTGAAAGTTAAATGCTCTACAGATACACCTGATGCATAAGTTGCTATCCAGGTTCCCACTGTAGACTGATAGTATGACTCTTTAAGATTCCATTTAGTGCCTTTATCAGTTGTTATATTTAGGGGTGGGAAATTACTCATGAAATAGTCCTTGTTATCGACATACACTCTGAACATGTGTATGGGGTAAGACAATACATAATCAACCGGAAAATTATTTCAGTAGTACTCTTTTCCATAAAAACCCACGTGTCTTCCACCCATTTTCCGTATCTTTGGGTAACATTACTTGTGTTAGAGTAAAGGTATTTTGTCATTGAGTTATCATTAAGAAATGTACTACTTCTTATGTCTGTGCTTAAAATATCTGATTGCTTAAAGTATATAGAACTGGACGTACGTTTCGGTAACCACTGAGTATTTTGATAAAATACAAAACAATGGAAACTCCGTAAATAGAAATCATCTTTAATTC
>JBAHVQ010000081.1:19447-43706 GCA_036872915.1 Nanipora kamurai
ATTTGTCTGTACTTATTTGAATTGTGTAAAACGTTAATGAACTTCGGGTTTATTTAAATGACATGCAAATGCTGTAAAAGTTTGTAGATCCTCGAGGATCTTGAGAATTTTGCTTGCAAAGATGTGTCGTAATTTCTAAAGATATGTTTTTTCTCTGAAACCTATTTTCATATTGATTCTCACATCACATTTCATGAAAGTGTTGTTATATTAATCAATTATTCGGAAAAAAATTGTGTTTGTCGGAAAAATCGTGCTCTTGGCTAATCGTAAAACATCTTAGCCAGGAAGGCCTTGTGTCATGGCCTTTGACGGGCTGATTTGTTTGGCATTTGATACGCTTCTTCGTATTCTAATTCATCTGAAATCCATTGCCATCCGACAATTTCAAAAAAACATATAAGACAAAACATAATCCGAAAATAAACATCTTGTAAATAACTCAAAATATAACCTTAAAGACAAGACAAAATTTAGGTGATCAGCACCATACTTTTGTCTTGTCCTTAAGCTCATATCTTGAGTTATTTATAAGGTGTTTATTTTCGGGTTATCTTTTGCATTACGGTAGACCACGTCCACACGTATTGGTTTCATGCAAAAACGGAGACATTTTTATTCGTTTTAGCCTTTCGTCCACAGGCAATACTGTATCAGCGTTTTCAAAAGTCTCCGTTTTCACCGGAAACGGAGACGTTCGAAAACTGGTTTGAAAGTGGAGACTTGAACACGGATGCTTTTGAAAACGGCGCGTTGTAAGATGATATTGGCTCCATCGTACCTAACGAGAGGACGACTTTATCCCGATTGGTTGAAGGTAATGATCGGAAACGAAAGTGCATGGTTATTTTTAATTTGTAGTTAACAAACAGTCCACAACAACAGCGCAGTTTACTTTATGGATGTTTTTCTTTCCGATAACTACTGATATTTTAATGCAGCGGAAAACCTAGAAATAAATCCGCTTTATTTAAGCAATGCTTGTCTGTGGGTGCTCTTTTATGTAGCTTTAATACATTTAAAAACGATAATAAATGAAAATTATATAGCGGTGACGCAGCACTGTTTGTTGTATTCTCGCGTTGTCGTGTGAACGGGCGACTACGATACAAAAACGCTCGTGAGGACGCAAAATTTTTGATGCGTTTTCAGTTTAATGAAAACGGAGAGATTTGAAAACGCACACGTGTAGACTTAGCCATAATCTATCTAAGATAACAGTAACTGATACTTCACGAAACTCATTGGTGTGTGCAATCATTGTGTTAGGAAAATAAGTAAAAGTTAAAGCTTAAGTTGAAACAGTGTTTCAACAGAGTGTTCTTGCAATGCGCACCACAAAACACGAATTCATTGTTCAAACAAACTATGAGTATTGACAAGGCAGTTCAATTTTTTATACCCTAGGTATAAGTTACTTTCTGTTATTTAAGAGATGTCCCCACCTATAAATGCCTGCCATTCAGTAAACTATGTCCAGCTTAGTAGCAATTGATACTCCAGGCGGAAAACGAACTCGAGTTAAGATCTTCTCTGAAGATATTGCGGGTTTAGCGACGAAACGTTAGTTCATTAAATATTTCATAATATATGTCTTTGTTATGCCTCTATTTAAATATATTGTCTGGGCCATCATGTACAGCTTAACTGAGAATACTAAAGTACAAAGAATATTATTGATTTTTAGATAATTAATACTTAATAGCCGTGCTAGAGGAGGGCTGGGGATTTCGCCGAATACTTTTTTCTGCCCCAAGATGACATTCCTGACCAACTAGTCAGTTGATAGTGTGTCTTAGTAACAACTCATTAACTAGGTTTAATCTGATATCCCTGGTAATGCAATACTGTGACCAATGACCATCTAAACACGGAGCGAGCGTATGAAACAGATATCACTGAATATTAATTTAGAAGGAAAAGAACTTAATAGAAAAGTAGTCACGATAACTCGGTGATAAAAGGTAAATTATGCACATAAGCCACACACAGTATAAAAAAATTAAATATTATTATTAAAAAATGTAACGATCATTCACTCAACAATTACTCGCTGTACAAATGAATAATGAATATAAACGAAACACAACTAGGGTAGTGACTTTTTTGCCACACACTGTATAGTTCAACCTCGTGGTTCAATATATTCTAGTTTACTGCTATTCGATACTAGCAGAAAATATATTCGGTATCAAATATCAACCAAATGATTGAGCTAATCAGCCTCTCCTCATGCAATCATTCCGTCTTTAAGGTTACAAATAAATAACATTGCAGCCGTTTACAAGAGGGAAACTGCGTAGCGGCTTCTAAAAGCCAGTGTCTGATAAACCGGTAGCTCGTCCATCAATCTTCTCACAGTAAAGTTGTTCGTGACCAATAAAATAAGTCGTGCCAATTTAAGTCGCGACAATAGTTTTAATATGTCTGACAAAAGACCGTTTATTGTATATTATAAAATTTCTGCATGAAAAAGATTTTCCGCCCTTAAGTTAATCTGCTCGTTAATTGTCCCGCTCAATTGATAAGGTCTGGCCCCGTTATTGTAAATCTGCCGGTAGCCAGTGGCTCTTGTCGATGAGGTACCGTAGAGGGACTGTAGTTAAGCCCTGACGTTCAACTGAAATGATCATCAATCATTACCTCAAAATATTACATAAACCACTGTAGCGCCGATTAGAATCAGAATCATATGGCCTAATATGATTAGTTTTTTCTGGCTGGGGACGAAATTCTTCCTACCTGAAATTTTCTTTTCCAATAGTACCCTTAGCCATCTGAATTCAGCCGCCTTACTGCCGGTAACTATGGTTTCAAATGAGGAAGGACAAGCGCAATTGGAAGATCAAAGAATCAAATCCGGAAGTATCAGGAAGTGTTATCTTGGACTGAATTGGCGTTGGAGTTTTTTTTCTGTGGAAGCTAAGACATGAATTACTGGAGAACAAAAAATAAAATGTCCGGAAGCTTATGCAATAAATCAAAAAGCTAGAAACGGTCTGTTGTCATTTTCATTACTATAGATAATTAAGAAGCTGTCCATGGCATCCATTTTCGCCACCTTAATATAGATACAGACATGTGACACATATGGAGTTATAAGTACCCAGATTGCGTCAGAAGCAGTTCATTGATAGGAAGATACCGCTCGGAAAGACACAACTGTGACTGAGACACAGAGTAAGTACTTTTGTTGCGTCTAATTGTTAGGGATCTCAAGTAACGTATTTTGGTTCATCATGCAAATTCGCCGCAATAATATCGAAATCAGCCACGAATTGATTTCGAAGCTGTAACTACGGATGCTTTGTGATTGTTATTTTTGTGACGAAATCGGCTTGAAGGTGTTACTGACAGAAGTTCTGCTTTTGTTTCTGCATGATCTAAATCACCAGTTTGTTCCCAGTTGTTGACTGCCTTTAATCAAACCAAACGATCAGTTGTTCATTTAGTTTCTTGATCACATGGCTGTTACTATATGCTCTAAGAATATTACCAACAAAGAAACAGAAAGAACAAAATTCAAAGCACAGACATGTATCTTACAAAATATACTATTTGTTATTTGTGTTATTTCATCAGATGTTGATTATTACATGGCAATCGTATCGAAACTGTTTAACATCGTTTCTGTTCCATCTGGAGGCGTAAACAAATGCGTCATTACCCCGTCTATGTTTAAGCGCAGTACATAATGAGTTTCATGGTGTAATTCCATCAGTGAGCCATCGCCTGTTCACTTCCCGATTCATAGATTCACTTGGCGCAGCTGTTGGCGAAGACGAAGTAAAGTTGGTCGGATGCGATACAAACAAGGAGCCACAGAGCGCAGGATTTCAACCTTTTGATTGAAAAGATCACCAGGTCTTCAGATTAATGAAGGGTGTTTGCGTTTTGCGTGTTCATTTGACAAGACACATATGACAAGTATTTTTCTGGTTGCAAGAATGCCACTCGTGTAATTTCTGCAACAAACGACGACAATTTTGAATTGGCTAAATAACAGTTGTAATTGTTTTCATTCAATCTGATGTTAGATTAGTGATATTTAGCTGTCGGAATTGCAAGATGGATTACACGTAGTACGCTTTGCTTAAGCTGTTTCAACGTAGTTTTACAATCAACGTTGATATAAATTTTTGCGAGTTTTAAATATTGAGATACCATTGATTAGATACCGTGCTTATAGTAATTGGTACAAACAAGATTAGTGACAGCTGCGTCTCATTTTGTCAAATGAGACATTTCTGGAATCAATTTCCCTTATCACTGCAACGATATGAGCAATCAAGTACCCTCTATTTTGGCTCAGTTAAAGAAACAGATTTGAATGTTCACTACGTTACGAACTGCATCGCGTCTTGTAAATTTGAACGTCTTCATTACGTTTGTTACATATTACGCATGATTCCGTTTAGTTGCTCTTGTTACACTTGACCTTGGCTTATGACGTCAGATTGGTCACACTATTCAGTTCACAATTAAGAACGGAATCAAGGTTTCTATTAGATCGTTAGTTTGGATTGCGACCGTCGTTGCCACTACAGAGACCTAACCTGAATATGGTCGTACTGACTACGGTGACTCAAGATTGAATTGTTAAGACAACGAGCTGCAATTTTTGGCATTATCACAAATGCGATTATCAACGATTGTGATTCGTGGAATTTGATTGAAATCGGGCAGAAGGCCATACGAACCGGATCTGAAACGGATTTTTTTAGAAACAACTAAGTAAGATGTGCTGTCTCCACCGGACGCGCGAGGTGGGAATGTTGAAATTCGATAACGCAAATGACGCTGTCCAAATAGAAATGATTTCACCTTTTGCCACCTAACAGCGTGACAAGCGTGGGATATCCAATCAGAAACGACAAAACGAAATAAAAACATTCAGGCATTTTTGTGCTGTCATCGCAGGTCTGATTGCAGATAAATAACAGTGAAAGTATTCATTGATAGGAATCTCAGAATGCCAACGAAAATAACACTTGAATTGTTGATCATTCAAGATCAGTTAATGAACAAAGGTTGCGACATTCATTCTATTGTTTTCCTTTTTTGTTTATGTTCTTGTTGTGACCTTTTGTCGGCGCCCAGGACGGTCAAAAAGACAGGATGAAATACTTGTTCCGCTCCTAAGTACACACAACAAAATGTTCAGTATTTTCCTTCCCAAATAGTTATTGCGGTACTTGGTTCGGTGTGAATTTAAACCATTCAAACTAGTCTCATCACTGGTGCAATTTTCACTGTGTGCAACTACCTGGCAGTCATTACGCACGTTAATTCATATCGTGAAGGAATCGCGAGCTATGCTTGTATTATCTTTGTCAATCCTCAGAAATGGGCAAATGTGTTTTACTGTAGCTGCAAATCTATCAAAGAACGGAATTAGTAATTACCACGAGAGATTAAAGCAACAATTTAAATGTTTATTTTCATACGTTGCATTTAATAGACATTTGGTAGAATTGTTATTCTTTATCAACCAGCTTTCCTGCGATTTTTTATATTCAGAAGGTTGAATAGCTGCTGAAATAGAAGACTGAACGTTTCACTGTCGTTGAAGACCTTTTCTCGAATCGATAGGATTATCTGTTTGCAGTTTAGGGAGCTTTCCACCCTTCAGGCTTTTTACATGTTGTAAAACACTACTCACGCTGTATTCTATTCTGTTCTTCTATTTTTAAAATCGTTTTGCGTACAATTGAGATCCCTTCATACACAACTCAAATGTATTGGTAAATTAGCCATTAAACCTTTCTTATTTGAATGCCCATTCTATTTAATGTGCACTGTTTTTTTTAGTTTAGTTAAAAGATTGAACGTTAAACAGTGAGCGCTGTTCAACGTTCATTGAAGCGGCTTTTCAATAATTTGTCGAAGCGCATGCACAATAAAATTTAGTGATGACCCTGTTTACGTGGCAACTAGTTTTAGCCCAGTAAATCCGACGAAAGAATCTACGGTCACTGACTTGAAAATTTCAACATCTCAAACCTCCAAAGCAGTTACTCATGAACTGGAGCATCGAAGTCAGAATGCAACTACTGGATAAGATTTTTGTTAGTCGCGCAAGTACGTCATTAGCCTTTAGAAAGGGCGAAGAAAGCTGCGGTAGTGGGGACGATTGCCTCTTCAGAATTTCTTCACTGGGGGCAGCACCCCACAAACTTTTGCAAAATTGTGAGGGAAATGGCCAAAACAGGTTTCTTGCTGGTTAGATAATAGAAATTTCATCTCAGCATGTCTCAGACCCTTTAGAAACTTATAACATTGACGACCGAGTAATTGCTTTGAGGGTTTCTGATGTTGAAATTTCCACGTCAACGGCCGTAGATTCTTTAGTTCTTCATGACCCCACTCCAAAACATCTTCTGCCGCCCCTTGCTGTCAGAAATGATATCCTGTAACTTTCTAAAGACTACTTCTTACAATAATATCGCAAGCTAGCAGTAAAAATTTCAAAAGAGAATGTATAAGAATTTCTCAATACTCTGAACTTCACAGAAAACAGGATTCAGATTCACATCTTTTCTGTTCGTATGCTTCGAAGGGAAGCCACCGAGTCCATAGGTGCCAACGAATACTTTGAATAACCGTTGTTAAGGAAAGTCTATCTTCTAAAAAGATTTAGTTGTAACTAAAATGTGAAACGGATTATCATCTTTTGGCTTCCCACTAAGGATGTATCGAGGCGTTCTCAAGATAACAACACTTGGATAGCAAACATAGCTTACAATAATATCCGATAAATAGTGTGATATCTGTTTAAATTCCTCACTCGATAGCTAATCCATGCGGAATACCTTACCAGAAAGAAATTCCGTGAGAGTCTCGACTTGATATGGAGATAATATGATGTGAGATAATATTAATAAATGGAGACAATGGGGGCCGTAACATGTACGATATCTTCTTTGACAAAGACGTCCTTTAAAATATATGTAAATTTATATGTATACGGATATTTATATTTATTTATAAAACTAAAAAATAATTCATGAAGAAAATTCAAAAGAAATCAACTCTTTTCTGTCCGAATAGGTCTTCAGTGACCTATGGAGACTTAAGTATTTTACTTTCGCTAACGCCAGACGATTTTATTTGTTGAGAGGAAAGTTCTTGGACAGGAAAAGGGTTAAGAAGGGTTTAAACCTATATCCTTAACTCTTTCCTATCCGTATAGGTCCTCTTTGACCATGGAAACTTTAGTATTTTACTCTGGCTAACGCCAGACGAGCTCGTCAAGGGGAAAGTTCTCGGAGAGGAAAGGGTTAAGATTTAATCATTTTCTGTGTGGTACGATACAGAACTGATTAAATAAACACCAGCGCCCCTATTTACAAGATTTGCATCAGCTGTCGCGAACTCAAATTGGACTTTTGCGGGTGTCAATATCTTGTTTTAACTTTTCTTTCAACTAAATGTTAATCTATAATGTAATATTAGTGGTCGTTTTATAAGTAGTTTACAAGACTCGTGCTCGTTCTGCGATATAAAGACAATCGACTTCACCTCATGTATGTATATCCTAAGAGAAGCGTTACTCTATTTGTCAAAATTATATGTATGTGCGTATGCGTATGCATATGTATGTGTATGTGTACGAGTAGGTGTATGTGTATATGTATGTATAGTGTATGTATAATGTATGTATAAGTATAGGTATAGGTATAGGTATAGGTATGGATATAGGTATAGGTATATGTATATGTGTATGAGAATGTATGTATATGTATATGTACGAAAATGCCATAAAAACTTGTCACTAACTTAGATGTTTCAAGAAGTTCCAAACGTTTTGTTGGATTCTTCTTCCATTACCCGTGGAAATTATGTAAATACAAGCGACAAACAACCTTTCAAATAAAAAAAAATTATCAGCGGAATTAAACAAGATTAAGCATTGTCTGAAGCGCTGAGGGGATAGTAATTAGCTGGTATACAATTCTGAAGATCCCGATATTATTATCAGACATTGAATGCCACGCTTCCATAAACGACCTTCCATGCTCGAGGTCAAGTTCGTACACGTGCCAGGTGATCCGACAGAAATGTTTGATAAAAAAACCCAAAAGAAAACAACTCGTTTTTCAATATACTTCTCAATGTTTGGAAATTAGATCCAACGCGCGTTTCGAGTATATAATCAGGCTCTATTTTTGATCGGCCAGTAGTCAATTCAAATGCTTAATGCTACTTTATCCACCGAACACGATTTCTTATTACATGAATTATTTCTGTATGTTGTCTTCTCTCCAGAGTGATCTACTTAATTACTTTTTATTGCAAAATCAACTAATACGTTGTGTGAATAAAATAATTCTGATTCTGACATTTTCTAAATAATGCGTGTTTAGGGAGAAATAGGGTTTAAAGTTTTCAAAAACATTTTCGGTTAATTAAGATCATATTTCCAAAATAATTCTAGGTACTAATTTTCTTTGTGTGTTACTCTTCCAATCATTAATGGTTGGAGAAAAGATATTTATATGTATCATTGAACATCACTTACGTGTATCATGCCGGCTGGTTTTCCTTTTATTAGGGATCTGGTAAGATTCATCTTGTCTCCTCTTGCTTATAGGTGACTAGTTTTTGATGGTGATAGTTTAACGTCCGACAATGAGCAATTCGTCCAATGACAGTTTTTTTTTAATGGTGAAATCACAGCGAGAAGCTTTCCAAAAGTACCAGCTTGTGCCACTTTCAATCATAGTCATCGTCGGATTTGTGGCTAACATGATGGTTATCCATGCTGGCCTCAAGAAAAGTTGTCAATTGAAGTATACCACAAACTCCTTCATACTCAATCTTGCTGTGGCTGACCTGGGCATGGTACTCATCTATATTCCAATCCAAATTGTTGAATATACCTACGGGATGTACGTTTCTGACTGGATATGTAAATACTTCGTACCTATTCGCGAAACATTCTCGATTATGTCCATTAACACGGTTGCTGGCCTCGGCATGGTGAGATTCTTACAAATCCACAAGGCTCACGTGCTGTTATCCGCACGGCTGACTTATGTCGTCATCACCGCCACTTGGTTCTTCGCATATTTTACAATATCGCTGCCACTGTCATTCGTAATCGCTCTCACGAACCAACACACATGCGACCATTTTTGGCATAGTGAGAAGTTGCAGAAAATACACATCGCCTACCTAAGCTTTATCCTGATCCTACCCCTCCTCGTCACTACCTTGTGCAATTTGTGCATCATACGAAAAGTGAGACACCTCAACCGTGAATTGAGTGATTCAAAGAAGAGCGAACTGGAGCAGAAAAGCCAAAAAATTCGTATCCTTTTGTTCATGTTGATTTTGACAGCTTGGTTGAGTGTGGGACCGTTCCTGATTTACAGTACGATGATGGTCTACACCGATTACTTTTCTGACTTTCCGACTCTAGTGTGGAGTATCGTGTGCGTTTTTTTCAGTTCTTCGTCAGCTATCAACCCGGTGTTGGTACTTATCATGAACAAGGATTACCGCCATGAAATACGACGTTCGTTTTACAGGAGAGAAAGAATCGGTCCACTGCAACAAGTTAATGTTGAGATGAAACCAGGAAGGCACGAAGTGAACACTAGTAAGTATCCGGAGGATGAAAATTCGTTATCTTGATCAACTAAGTTCGCTCCTGCGCTGACCATTTCAACATGGCTTAACCTATTTTGAAAGATATGCGAGTCTGTAATAAGGTAATATTGCTGAAGATAACCGATTCCTAACCTCTTTCCGGGGACAATTGCCCACTCGGAGGACGGTCACCTGACATACAGAACTTCTGAGTATTTTAATATGATTTGCATACTCTGAACTCGTTTGTCATTACATTCTTTTTGCTGACGTGTATAATGAAATGGCTTTCAAAATTTCTCAAGTAGAACATTCGTTAAGAAAACAAGTAGCTCCCATAATTCACCATAAATGTACTATTTTGCTGTAGAAATATCATAAACAAATTTTAAATGTGGATCTTGACTTTTATTTAACGCCTGGCGTGAACCAGAGTAAAATAATAGAAGATTGATGCTGCTAGAAAAAGTCATCTCTTTGCTTTTTTTCAAAAAGTATAAAGGGGCTAACCTATCGTTAGGTGCTTACTGCTAGTGGCGTAGCCAGCCCGACAATTTAGTTCTGCTATGCAAATATTTTCATGTTCAATGACTGTAAAAACAATCAATTTCTAAAGAAATGAATAATGATCATCATTTAAAATTTGCATCGCGGGACTAAATTGTCGGGCTGGCTACGCTACTGCTTACTGCGCTTGCGTATTTTGTTATGCTTATGCCACTGCAGAAATCTAGGCCTTACAAAGGACAAGGTATGGAGAAATGTGCAACATTTAGTACGTTTAACGTACCAAATGAGTATAAAGATGCAACGTAAAGCATAAAAAACATTGTAGCGTTAACTCTTTCTTCGATTATTTTACTCCAGCTGTCGCCAGATGATTTTACCGCAGAATGGAGACATCCTACTGGATTAACGTCAGAGTCGACTGAATTTCAGTTTTTTTTTCAAAGTCAGCCTCGCAAAACCTAAATTAAGGCCCGTTCATCCATGTGATGTAGTCCCTTATGATTGCCATCTTTGCGTATGTCTTAAGCTTACGATAGCGTACATATCGAACTTGAGTGAACGGATGTCCGCCTGTCTAGATTGTCGTTTTTGTCCTATAGCAAAGAAACGGTTCTATGGACGTTGTCAAGATTGTCTGACACTGCTTGAGCAAAACAAACTCATAGAGAATCTTGCCTCGCAAACTAAGTACTAGGTGCAGATTATTTTCGCTCTACAGCTGTGCATAAAATTTCTATAGTTATCAAACCTTTAAAGTTTTGCATAGGTTGCATACTATGTATAGTTTGTGGAACACCACGCTTTATTTTAACGCTAAGCTTTCGACCTGTTGACTCAGGACTTCATCAGAACAATTGCTAATGGTCCGTATATTCCTACAGTATATTCCTATAGTTAGTTTGTTAAAACTGTGATAAAATTTCTTATTACAGAAAAGACAGAAAGACAGAAAAATAGGCAAAAAGAGAGAAGGGAAAGACCGCAAAAAAGACAAACTGAAGAGGAAACAGTCAAAGGGACGGATGATAGAAGGATTGAATTAAATAGATGAATAAAAAATAAACGATTAATAAATGAATAATTGAATAAATACATAAATAAACAAAGGAAAATATAAACAAAAAAATAAATAGAAAGAAGAAAGAAAGAAAGCAAGAAAGGAGGAAAGAAAGAAAAAAAGAGCAAAAGAATAAGAGAAAGAAAGAAGAAAGAAAGAATGAATGAAAAAGAAAAAGAAAGGAAGAAAAAGAAAAAAGGAAAAAAGGAAGAAAAGAGGGAAGAAAGAAGAAAAAGAAGAATGGAAGAAAGAAAGAAAAGAAGAAAGGAAGAAAGAAAGAAAGAAATGAAAAAGAAAAGGAGAAAGGAGGGAAGGAAGAAAAACATAGACGAAAGAAAGAAAGAAAACAAGAATGAAGCAAAGAGAGGACGAAAGAAAGAAAGAAGAAAGAAAAATGAGAAAAATAAAGAATAAGAGGATGAAAGTACGAGAAAGAGAGAATGAAGGAAAGTAGAAACGAAAGAAAGAAAAAAGGCATATGGACAGACAAATCGACAAACAGAGAGAGAAATCAATTGACATACAAATACAGACAGACAGACAAAATGGAGACAGAGTTAAATTTTGAATTATTAAGCAGACAGCCGTTTCTTTTATTATCTTCATGAATTTGTTGTACTATTTGTAAAATTAGTAAGTAATTTTTAAAAAAAAGAAAAATATTGTATGTTTCTGCAACATGTATTTGCTGACAGTGTCAGACTTTACTTATCAGTATTTCAACATTGCAATAAAAGCTGAACTGATCTTTAAAGTTCATTAACTATTTAGTGGACAATTGTAAATAGTGTTTAGAAAACTGCATGTAAATTTTTGCAATGATTACACATACGTAAAACTAGATAAATGAAACCACAAAGATGTTGTAAACCCGAATAAAGGTAATCAAGTGCATACAAACTGCTTGTTTACTACAATTTGGTGATTTTGTTATTTCAGTGGCTTGTTGTTGTAATACACCAAGTGTCAAATGACGTTTAGAAAACGTCATTTGACACTTAGTGCTAAATCAACATCAAAAAACCTTAAAGAAATCTACTTTCGGTTTTCATAATTTTCCTTCGGTCAAAATAAAAGTAATGTTCCCACCATCATGGATTACGAAGTAAACCTCAAGATTCAACCTCAAGATTCACGTCGTAAAATTTAACACTTCCTTAGTTTCGATCACGCAGCTGTTAAGCTTCCATAGGGTACATCAGCATGGACAGTGGCGTAGCCAGCCGACAATTTAGTCTCGCTATGCAAATATTTTCAATTTCACTGACTGTAGAAACAATCAATTTCTAAAGAAATGAATAATGATAATCATTTAAAATTTGCATAGCGGGACTAAATTGTCGGGCTGGCTGCGCTACTGAACATGGACAGCAAATCGCCAAGTGGACAGATTTTCGTTGTTTTTTAAAGTGGCTTATGAATCCGTGTTTTGAAGAAGTTGAAGGAACAGTGACGCCCGCGATGTCTTGGTCAGCAGACAAATTGCCCACGTGCTGCCCAGAATGACCCAGTTATAACTCGGTAATTTTGTGCGACACGTCGCACGTATGTTGTATGTCAGTGTTGTCATAACGATCACAGATGTGTATCCAAAATGAGATTAGAAACTTTATGACAGTATTTTTAACCCAACAACCGAAAGAAACATTTACAGATTTTGGAACTAGAACTCTAAAAATAGCGAGGGATCTAAAGACCTCGGGAGGGGGATTAGCTGATCTCTCTCTTTCCTTGGAAAATGCGTCCCTGTCGTGATATTAGTATCGTCAGTTTCTTTACATTTATCGTCGAAGTGTCGCTGAAAATGCTGGTTCAGCGGTCCAATATTTTCGTAGCTGGATGGCCCTCCCCCCTGAAAAAATACCACTTTTGGGACTGATGAATTTTGACCAGTATTGAATACCCTCTTGAAGACCGCTCCCCTTAACCCAACTTGCAAATCCTCTATAGGAAATGCTGTCTGGAAGATACGGTGGCCCACAGGTTCGACGGAACGAACAACGTCACGACACCAACAACGTCTTGTCACGAACAAATATATGAGAAGAAATAAGAAGCTGACGGCACGAACAAGAAGAGCTCACGGCACAAGTAGCGTTCACTTCACAAGAGTATGAACTAGGGAAACCGGGAAATACTTTCACAGGTCAGAAAAAACATGGCCGACTTGATGTTTGACGGATGATACACGGCTAGGAAAGACATATAAATAAACAAAAATAAAATAAACAAAATAGAAATAAAACGGATTATTTTGTATTTATGCACATTAGATGATCTGATCAGGAGTGAGGAACTTGGACAAGATAGTACTGAATGGTCAGACGATGATGTCAATGTTGCCCCTCCTGAAGCAAAAAAGGCAAGATCTCAAGTTCAACATGATGAAATGATTGCACGACAACTACAGTCGCAATTTAATAATGAACCTGATGGTACAATAAGCATTGTGGATGATGAGGAGCTTGTACCAATGTCTATGGAAAATAAGAAGCAATTAAAAAGACATCCAGATGAAAAGGGACATTTAAGTCAAATATTGGTGGAAGATAAGACCGTAAGTGTCATGAATATGGCTGAAGAAACTCTGAAATATGCAAGTTGGGTAGATAAAACCAAATGTTATTGTGTCATCAGATGGGGAAGCATTTTACAATGGCAATTGAACATTTGGCAACGTGAGGCTAAAAGAAGAAGCCCTAAAAAGAAAGTGATGGTTCACTTTGCAGGAGAAAGTGGTATTGACAGCGGAGCAATGTCAAGGGCATTCTTCACGTCAACAATAGATTTCAGATTGGAAAAAAAAATTTCCAAATGATAAAACCAGGACCGTTTTCAGTTCAAATTAGAATTGCACTTAACAGCATTACTATATACATGTAATGTGTACTCTATCTTCTTGATAGCTTGCATTGTTTGTACACTGTATATTAGAACTAGATAACTTGACCCAACTATAGTGTAACACAGCAAATTAAGATTATCATGTTAAATTGTTCAGTTAAAATCTCTTTCAAAACAATTGCAAGTAAAGACTAAAGTTGATATTGTTTATTTAATACTACCAGTACTGTAAAGGCCAAGCTCTACCAGGCCATTTTTCTACAGAACATGTTTTATTGCTTGGAGAGAACGTAATATAATAGGAAGGGTGCCATACTTAAGAAATGGGAACGTTCATGTTGTTAGAGATGGCATCAAATAAAGACGAGACAATCTGTCATTTGATATTTTTTGAGAAAATATTTCCAAACCATACATGTTGGCACGATAATGGAACATGAACAAAAATGATCACTGCTATTGGAAATATCTATGGTTCACAGTTGGTATACTGCTTTAAGTCATAACACAGTACAGCAAAGTCCTGCTGGTCATTATGTAGAGTACATACAGTAGATTCCTAAATTTTCACTTTTGCTTATTGAAAATAATGGTTGTACGTGTATGCTATTCCGTGACAACAAGATTAGTTATGACATCAATGTGTGACTGCAATGCCATTGTTAGCACATTGCAAAAGAATATTGTATAGCTCCAGCGATTCCCTCCAATGTTTTGGTTTTGCGAGACTAAGAGGTTCAAAAGCATATTGGAAATACTCTTGGTAAATACTGTTTTCTTCAGATTCTACAATATGAGAATGAATGTACTGGATTTTAGCTTGTGAAATGGGTAACCTGAGCTCTACCAACACTAAGCTCTGGCAGATAATATAGCGAGTTAGGTCTACCCTCTACTGTGTCATGATCATGATGTGACCCACGGATATAATGTGTGCTGCAGTGGTTTTTCACTTCGTTCAGTACCTGCTGTAGTATTTCTGCAAAGCAAAACCATAGGCATTCGCGCTCTAATTCTGATGTGAGGTCCAGTGTCCTTCGTGCTACTAAGTCTTTGAAGAAATTTATCCACCATGTTGAGCATGACTTTCAGAAGGAACTCCTCTATGACTCAATCCTTTGATTTCGTGGGGATGGTACATATCGATGACTGTCAGGGTCATCCCTAAAGAAAGCATGGATAGCAGCCATGGTCCCGTTTTCAGTGCCTAGGTCAGTGACCAGATCAACAGGACATCCACCATACTATTCAACAGCACCAAGGTAATATGTGGCTATCTTGTCTGGTCGATTGTTCGATCGGGTAACATGTAACCACCATACCTTTCTACTACATCCGTGAATTGGAAATCCAAAGGGCAACAGTTTGTCATAGCCATCACAATGCCAGGAATAGTTTGGCCCAGGATTATGATAGACTCTTCGTTTCAGGCGATGTGCTGTTCTCAGCTCGGTTCCATCTGGACCAATTTCTGGAAGGGTCGCTTGGACAACAACACGAGGAATTCGTAATCCCTTTAACTGTAAAATGTGCCACACTGATCTATACCCTTGTACACTTCCATGACCATCAACAATATTGATAACAGCGGCTCTTACATCGGCTATATCATAATCTGGTTGTCGTCTTCGTAAGCCGTACCTCCTTATGCGTCGTTTCAGCGTTCTTATGCCCATTTCCATGTCATGGTTTTTCTGTAAGAACCTAAAAATTTCCTCGTAGTTAAAATCTCTATAAAAATAGTATCGGATAACACCTTCTTCGTCAGGTAAATCTTCAGCTTCTTCGTCTTCGGCGAATTGCAAATTGTCGGCCATGTTTTTTTCCAATTTTTGAAAGTAGTTCCCAGTTTCCCCTAGTTCGTACTCTTGTGAGCTCTTCTTGTTCGTGCCATCAGTTTCTTATTTCTTCTCTTATTGTTGTTCGTGCCGTGGCATAGTTGTTGGCGCCGTAACACTTGTGGGCCACCGTAGGAAGGAAACAGGAAGGAAAGTTTCCAATATGGAAGAAAATTGCAAGGAAGTCGTGGACCTGATCTGGAACTCATCGGGTAATTCGTTTCGGGTTCGAGTACTCCTCGGCAACATCTTGATTTGAACCGTCAGAGGTCGAGTGAAGGTGCCATAACGTGCCGAAGCATCAAACTCTTCAGGTCGTATTAGGACAGAAAATTGCAAAGTTTTTTTGTTTTTTTTTATATTTTAAGAAGAACATTTTTGGTAAAACATGGAAAAAAGGAAATTTCATGTTGAACGAGTGGAAAAAATCGATATCGACCATAGCCGGGCGATACGCTTTTATGTTGGATCGATAGGTTTTGGCGGAAAATTTCTAAGTTGATTTTGAACATGAGTAAAGAGAATTTGGTGTCTTCACTAAAGTAATGTGAACAAAAATATGTTCTGGAGCTTTAGTCCAGCTTTTCATTAATTTTTTTCACCGAAAAACATCACCAACGAGTGCAGAACAGCAAATTACCTATGGCTGAAGCAACATATAGCTACAACGTACGCAAAAATCACAAGAATAGAAGTGGACGAAAATGCCGCTTTCAAACGCAAAAGTTGTGCAAAGAGTCATATAATAAATTCCGAATTAGCCTTGTCTATTCTTTTCTGTACGGAAGGGTATTTACCTTGGTTTTTTTAGCACAGACCTTGCTTCTTTCTGACTCTTTCGTCGCTGCACAAAAACGTGGCTTAATCACATCTTTATCTACAGACGTTACTTTCGGTCGGCCCAAAACCCTGACTGCTTAGTAAAGCTTAATATAGCTAGTAAACTACATTATTCAAGAACTGAAGACCTGAACTTAAATTTTATTCACCACATAGGGAGATACCCACTACATAGTTCCATTCGGCAGATAAAATTTTAATTTTCCGCACCATGTATAAAACACTGGTTAGGACTAACATCCGTCTGGTACGTCTGGCTATCCAGGTTCTGAGTATCTAATTTTGGAGGACAACTACAGAGTTTCAACTTTCAACGTTTGTTTCGGAAAATTTTACTCCAATATGGGAATACGTGCTCTCTCAATCTTGTATCCAGTAAACACGTACGAAAATTCACTAGTCACCAAACGTTTTTGTTAAACACTTCACCGAGTTTTGAAATTAACTTTTGGAGTAATTCTATTTCAATATAGTCGATGGGATATCTAGTTTAATGTGAAGAACATTGAGAAAATCCAAATTCTTAAATTTAAGATGGAAAGTTATGAATAAACATTTTTCTTATATCAAGAATTTTTAAGATTAATTGAGATAAACTGTATTTTGTCTTCATAATTAGCATGAAGCTTTATTGCTGTAGATGCACGAATAGTTCAACCAATAACGGTAGAGATGCAATCCCTAACGGTAAAGCGATGTTTTTGAAGCTGTTTTAAAAAACATTTACACTACTTCGTTTATCAAGTCGAAATATTCTTCCTTTTCTCTTATGAGAAAAAGGAAATTTCATGTTGAACGAGTGGAAAAAATGGATATTGACCATAGCCGGTCAATACGCTTTTTATTGGATCGGTAGGTTTTGGCGGTAAAATTTCTGAGTTGATTTTGAACATTAATAAAGAGAATTTGGTGTCTTCACTAAAGTAATGTGGACAATAATATGTTCTGGAGCTTTAGTCCTGCTTTTCATTAATTCTTTTTCACTGAAAACATCATCAACGAATGCAGAACAGCAACTGACGTTTTGACGTGTAATACTACAAAAAACATTCAGAATGATCTTCCAATAGGAAACTTTTAAAGACCTCCCAACTTAGTCAAATTTTCGGTTTGCGGGCAAACGTTTTTAGCTTTAAAAATGTTGTCAACCCATTGAACTTGCTTTTCTCTCGAGTTTGGTCCCATTCTCCTTTTCCATCTAATGAAGTATATGTTGCATGTTATTGGTGAGTGGAAGATGAGGGCTTCACAAGATGACAGACTTATAAGGACATTTTCCTGGTATTTACTCTCAGACCAGTTATACAGACGTCAGTGGATCAGCCGAAGGGACAAGAGATAACTGGGTTTCCTAGGTTGTTACCCTTATCCAGAGGCTACACTCTGCTAGAAAATTATCTGATGTTAGTCGATGTCAGTCAAATCGTCTGTCATTAGTCAGGGTAAATTCACAGAAACCTTGGGTACAAGTGTTTACCAGTGTTTACCGACCTTTGACTGTATACCACGAATTAAGTTGCGATCACTCCACCATGTCGTCTATATAACAGGAAGCTTATAAACGATTCATATTTTATTTAAGGATTTTGTTGTTGACCAGGACTTGTGATAAACCAAAACTGCCTCGTCATGATGAAGAAAGTTATGTAGACTCGTGAATTTTAGATGGTGACGATAAAATAATTTATTTCTAAGCACCTGACTCAAAACTGACTACAGATTTAAGGGAGCACATTTTAAATACTTGAAATATCCCATCTTGTATTAATGAATTAATGGATATGTTCAATTTACGAGTGGTTGGCGAAAACTTCATCAGGTTCAGGATAGTTTGTTAACCGTTTGCTCTGCAATTTTCGGGGAGAACTCCACTTGACTAGTAAAATCATGTGGTGGTTGATAGAGCAGAATACATAAGCTAAAAATTTCACCCATGCAGATTAAAGGATTAAGGTGAGTTGATACGGTTTCTTGAAAAGTGGAAAAATACAAGTTCTAGCTACATGCAGAAAATGTTAGTAAATACTTTTTGGTGCGAATGAATGAAGGACTGCATACCTCCGCCATCGATTTATAATCTAAAATGGCAAAACGAATGAATAATTCGTGGTCCAAAGAGTATTTTCAATGCCGTCGTAGTTTTATACAGTACATCATTTGGAGTATTTCCACGACTACATTGGCACGCATTACGTAGGACATTTTCGGTCGTTTAAATGCCAACAAGCTCACGAGAGCCGCTTTAAAGAGTTCCGAAAATATAAAAACCACGTTCACAACGGTCACTGAAACGTCAATGATATGTTCTCCTATCAAGCGATAAATTCACATTTAGTCCACACTGCTGAAGTCGACTGAAAAAGTTGACTCGAGCGGGATGTGAACTCACACCTTCGGGAATCCGGTCCGCCGCTCTACCTGTTGAGGTATCGAGCCTACAGGGATTGGAGGCGAGTTATTATCCAACTTAAGTGCACGAGATATTCTCACAACAACTTAACGCTATCCACGAGGATGGAAGTGCAGTGTTTCAATTCTATTTCAGAATCATCCTCAGGGTAATATGAAACGATAAATTCACAGTTAACCAAAATTCAGTTGACTTCAGAAGTGTACGTTAAATGTAAATTTATCGTTTTATATTACCCTGAGGATGATTCTGAAATGTTCTCCTATTGAATGCTGAAAATAAATTTACTCTGTTAAATGCCGTCACCGTCCTAGTTTGCTAAAACTCCCTATTAACTCAAAGCTTACCCATTGGTCCTTGGTCCATGACCGCACTTTTGTATAAGTAACAATGAAACTGAAAAGTCCTTTAGTGAATATTTTTACCAGTGAATATAATTTATGATAAAAACCCTTTCATAAAGTCCACTTAAACTCGGAGCAAGTGCGTAAGCAGAGGCAGTGAAATATATCGATAACAGTAATTTGATAATCAAAATGCAGCAAGGGTCTTATTGGTTTGTGTTTGATACCGAATTCACATGCATTTTGTGTTATGAATACCAGTAAGCTAGAACAGATTAAATCCATGAGGTTGACCTACGTATGGCTTATATTTATAATTTACTTCTTTTCACTTAGTATTTTTCTACTAATTTCTTTAGTCTCTAAATTGCCTTCTGGCTGGTAACTGAAGAATATAAAGTTTTGGTTTTAACGTCATATTTCAAGTCATGTTTACTGTTAACGAACTCGTTATGCTCTGTTGCATTAGAATGCATTTTAAAATGGGTGCTCTTTTTTACATGCGTTCCGTTTTTATTAAAAATATAACCACCTGGCGCGGGTAATAGAATATTATTGCTTAAAGTAGCGTTCATACAGTTGCCATGGAAACCGTGAAGTGTCGACATGTCTGCCAGCTCGGTCTCAACCTAATTTAACTCCTAAAAGAGCACGGTAAACTAACTTTTGTTCGTTAAATTCTTTTCCTCACGTATGACAGTTAATATCTAAGCATCATGAAAAAGTCCGTAATGTTGAATTTTGTCACAAAAAGAAAAATATCTCCGCTATATCGGAGTTTTTCAAATCTCCCTATCGATTGTTCGAACATTATGCAAGATTTTTAAAGATATATAAGGGGTGAACGTGCTCTATTTAATTCGAGTTAATTATGTTAAGTGGTGATTAGGAACCATTTGGAAAAGTAAATGTTGTCATAGTAACGCGTGGTTTACTTCAGTTTCTTTGCAAAATCTTCTGATGCTAAAAAATATTTTTCTTTATTCTTTTTTTGGAAAGCACCGCTTGACATCCAGAAGACAATAAAATGGCGGCCATCTTGTCTCCCTGATACAATAGTTGATCAGATTCTTTTGTTGAAGTCGAACAGAGATGGCCATCGTGACGTCATGAAACCGTTTATATTATATTCCACCTCTACATAAATACAAAATTAAAAATCTATTGGTACAATACACCTGTCGTAAATCCCGCAAAATGCAACGTTTTACGATGTGTGAGGTATACTCCGGATTTTTTATAGGAAGGTGCGGTAAAATGTTGCATTTTGCAAAATTTGTGATACGGGTATTCTTTGGATAACTGCGAGAATTCACAGAGTTCTATCACCACTCATACGGTTGGTAATGCTTTCAACTTTGATAGTGCGCAGAAAATTTAAGGAATTCAATATTGAAAAAGTTGTTGCCTAGGCTAGTCTACTCAGTGAGGATTCTTAGAATCAATAAAAAAAAACATACAAAAAATGGCGGGTTAGTGGTATTTTAAACTCCTAGAAACTTTGTTTGTTTAGTGTTACGAGGCAGGCAAACCAAAATTCAGTTTCATGTGATGTGGTTCCATAGCTTCAACAATGTTGCCAATTTTACAAGTCATTCAGTGTGACATATGCAAGGTGTTATTTACATGCCAAATAAATTGTAATATCTCAAAAACCAACTGCATAATAAAAAAGCATGTGATAATGTGATAATTTCAAGAGTTCTTTCAAAAGAAAAATTATCATTGTATAGACAATCTAAAACGTACATCTGTTAACCGAAATGGCGAGCTCCCGGAAGAGGTCGCAAGGGAATGGTAGTGCGCAAATATTAAAATAAACGGAAAATACAAGGAAATAAGAATACAAAACACTGGTTTTAGAATCATTGGTTGTGAAGGGATAAATGGCACAAACTAACATAAAATCCTGATAATATTGATATATAGATAATCCTTATAATATCTGACTTTAGTATTTTATTCTAACGCCAGACAATTTTACTCGTCAAGGGAAGGACCCACAGTTACGAAGGAGTTATTGTTAAAATTGAATAGTAATTTCTACTTGGTTCCACTCAAGACCCCTAAGATAAGGAAAAAATCGCCCGCGCGTTTATAATAATGACCTTAATGAAAATCCAGCTTTACTTCCCTACATTTTCCTCCACACCTCCAAATTTCTTTACTCCATTCCTAAATAGTCAATCGACATATGGTCTGGAAACTCAGCGAAAGACTTTCGCTATCTTTTTGTATCACATTTTCTATCACATTTACGCAAACTCGTGCACGGTGAAGACAGGGCATTTTTGGTATAAGGCAAGTATCCGATAACAGGATTTCGGTTCAATTACTCAAACATGTTTAAATATGAGCGAAAAAGAAGATTTGGGCATGGTGAAGACCATACCAACATCAATTCGCAGCTCATTAAAGGCGCTTTTAAGTTTGCAGAGTTTTCAAACCATGCCTCTATTGACTATGAGTTTCAGTAGTAAACAGGTTCCTCGTTAAGCCCTTCCAACAATTAACCTTTAGTGTACGGTCACGCACTTTTTTAAGCGACTTATGTAAGCAAATGATCTATTAGAACAATATAAAAGAAAAAAAAACAAACAAAAAAAACCAAAAACTTATGTGGATAGTTTTTCACTTGAAACAATTGAAAACACTGAAGGGGACAATTTCAGTAGATGTAAACAAAAGAGAGGCCGCGGTGCTAGCGGCGGCCGAGGCGCCAGAGGCATCGACACAAACGCGGGAAAAAACTTAATATTTTTATATTATTTTCTTATCGAATAAATTCACGATGGCCGTGGAACAGTAATAGAGTTTGTAGACCATGATTTGGAGAAAATCTGGTGATTTACTTTGCACGTAATTAAACCTAGCAGTTACCAAGCGATTCATGTTTAATTTTTGCGGGAAAGAACATACTGTTGTGGCCACTTTCTTGAAAGTAAAGAAATATTTGTAAAGAAGTGAATGAAAGTGAAGAAGTTATTTTCTGATGGACATAGCCAACCATGAGACACAAACTGTAGAGGAGTTTTTGTAGACCTTAGTTTGAACATTGAGGGCCTGTTTATAGTTTAAGTGTTTAACTTAACACTTTCATACGTTAAAGTATTTAATCGAAGTACATATTTCAAAGGAGCCACTGCCTTGGGAACTAGTTGCATTATCACCCTGTTAGGTCGAATTATACATTGATTAAAGAAATTCAAACGGCCTTATTGTTGGAGATTATCAAGTAATTACCTACAACTCTTAATTCATTTACATATGTCAATGCTGCACCCCCACAAAGAAAAACAACAACAAAAACAAACAAAACAAAACAAAGCAAAAAAGAAAACAAAAAACAACCAAAAACCACCCAAAAAAACCTCACACGTAAAAGTAAAACCAATAAAAACACCCCAACAAAGTACTACCCAAGCAACAACACAATTTGTCACCATCACCACCCCTATAGCTGTTGCCAACACTGAAAGAGTTGCTGGCTGTTGAATTCAATGGGAACCACGTGGACCATGCCTTATCATAGCAAACGTTTGTTGTCATCCTCTTGAAAAAAATCAAAGACTCCTCGGACATGGAGGAAAAGCTTTGTATGAAGCTTTTAAGGGATGATCTATCTTATGAATTCCAAATCATCCAGGACAAACCACTCGCATCTTAACGACAACGGCAATTTATATTTCAGCCTAACGACCCGATGAATGATTGGATAACTGAGACTACTTGATGTTTTGGAGTTATTGTATTAAATTTGTGCTTTTATTTACATTTTCAAATAAAGGTCATGGAATAACTCTTTCTCGTGGCAACTAAAAGGACAAAGGTTCTTCGCCATTAACCTCACCACAAAGGAAAAATTTTCTCACCACAAAAGAAAAATTCTCTATCAGGAACTGACTTGGTGGAGTCCCGTACGATAATCCACCCGACTCTTTGAGATTATTACTATGATGGTGTGTTCTTCATCTGTGAAAGCTGTTTAAAGAAAATTATGCGAACTTATTCAAATAGATACAGGCCAGATGGCATTGCAATGCTCAGAAAAACCCAGGCCAGTCTTTGAAATGCCATTATAAACTCGGGAGACCATATTCTTTTGTTTTTCGTCGGTCATTAATTTCGTGATAATGACCTCCATTTTAAAAGCAGGCGGTGGTTTTTGATTGCTCCGAGGGAAAGGCGGGGTTGAAAGTTATTACGAAAAAAATAAAAACCTCATACCAGGTCATTACGAAAAATAAAAACCTCATACCAGGTTATTACGAAAGATAAAAACCGCTAACCAGGTTATTACGACAATAATAACCTCTCATTAATATACACTTGAAATTTGCATACAAAATGATTTTGTTATTCAACACAAACAGTGCACTCATGCATTCCTCCTTATACACACTTAAGCATTTCAGTACCATGCTCACAAAACACATTACTTAATTTTATGACGCACGAAGCATTAAATCAAACATTTTAGGAATTTATGTTAAAATTAATAGTCAGATTAAATGGATTTTTCTTATCTTTATTAGTCTCTCCACCAGTCTTTCGACCAGGTTTTTTCTGATCTTCTGTTTCTTCAGCGTTTCCGTTGGTTTCCCACAACTGATTTTCATCATTCATTGAAATGACTTCAGCTCTTTTACTAATCAAGTCAATACCAGCCGCAGAACGCTCTTTCATTGTAGCATCAAGAGAAAGGCGTAGCTTGTTAAAGAGATCATCATTGAAAAAACGAAAACTTTTCCCACATTGAGTTTTCAGATACCTTTGTATTCCACAGACTAGACCATGTAGAGAATTTGCCAGGTATTCATTA
>JBAHVQ010000081.1:43806-77976 GCA_036872915.1 Nanipora kamurai
GCTATTCTCAGAAAACTCCGAGATACAGTCGAATTCAATACCTTAATGACAACATATCATTCCATAATTCAACCTTAATTCGATTATTGTGCTCAAGTGTGGGGTCTCTTCGGCAAAACATTAGCAGCTAAATTACAAAAGTTACAAAACAGGGCGTTAAGAATAATGACACGTGAGAATTACATGACACGATCGGTTGATATATTAAATAAGCTAGGACTTCCGAACCTCGAAAAAAGAAAAATGCAGCTACTTTCCAATTTTATGTATAAGGTAAAAAATAGATTAGTCTCCGATTACTTGTGCGGTATGTTTACGAATTATGTTTTCTTTTACTATACTGTGTAAATAATTATTTTATTAGGTGAAATTGTACCGTGTTAAAATATTGTTCATAATAATAATATTTTAATTTTTTCACACCTTGTTGGTTTGTTTTCCGTCAATTTATTAAAAGCAAGACTTAGCTTCTCATCAGTCGATATGCCGAATCGCGACAGAGCACACACATGAGCTTACAACCCGTCAGTTGAAGTAACAGCGAACTATTCAAGTTCATCTGAATCTTGAAATCACTCCGCTTGAAATTTCAAACGTGAAGGTGCAAGCGACTTGAGTTGTGCGAGAAACACGGTCGTTTAATTGCCGAAGCACTCGATTGCGAAATTTAATCTTCATAATCGGTGGCATTCTGAACTGGTTCTCTTAAGTTGACATTATTATTTGGCTCATCCATAAAAATGATATTTCGAAACCGAAGCAAATTTATCTTTTGGTTGTTGATAGAATTATTAAAGCGTTCATTCCCCCCCTTCTAAATTTGACAGACACGTTGAAGGTCGTCCAGGTCAAAAAGTTCGAATGAACCGTGGGCTCAAGATCGTACGGTTTGCATTGCAATTGCTTTTCTCACTAAGTGACGGGGATGTTTTTATGGCTTTAATACCTCACGTTTGTGGTGAATGGTTGATTTCATGATATCACTAGAATCTCCAGGTAATAAGCTATCGATTGATATATAATTTACCTATGTTACAACTATTTATATGGTAGAGGTGCGAAACTGCATTAGCGCCATGGATTGTTAGCTAAGTCATAGTAAGTATCAGAGGACAAACGCTTCTGAGCCCTTAACAGGAATCGAACCTACAACCTTCTGATGACCGATGAGACGCTCTAACCATTGGCTTCCGCTTGGGCAGTACATATGACAAACTTGCACCTAAGCTCACCGTCTGAGTCTTGGTAGCTCAATGGTTAGAGCGTCTCACCGATCGTCAGAAATCTGCGCGGGATTCGATCCCCGTCTAGGGCTCAGAAATCGTTTTTCTGAGATAACGAGCTTGACGAACGTTCGCTGGTAGTCTAATATACGCCAAGTTCCACATCAACGTAAATTTGTGTTCAGCATATTCAGCATAGTAAATATGTTACTACAGGATGAAGAACCGTTTTGCACAGTCAGTTTGAGTAGATGAGTCTTAAAGATCTGGCTCATTTGAATCTGATTGAACATTTAAACATTTTTATCCAATTCGTTTTGTTACGTTTTCTCGTTTTTAGTCGCTTCAACAACAATCATTGAACTAGTTCTGTCATTTTTCAAGCTCCTTTCATCTTCTAAAATATCTTCCAAAATTCTTTTTAAACACTATACCAGTGGTTCTTAACCTTGTTGGAGGTACTGAACCCCGCAAGTTTCATCCGTGCATTCACCGAACGCTTCGTAATTGGAAAAATAAAATATGATTTCTTCAAAACATAGGTATATATTTTATTAGTGCACAAAATGAACCATGCATCAGTTGCACACAAAATCACTGTGTTCAAAGAACAAAACCAGCAAAACATGAATTTCACTCAAAAACAAAAACATAACTCGAATCATACGAGTGGAGGGAACGGAACGGACACATACACATTGTGTGTGTGTCTTGACTTACGCCGAACCCCTGAGACTGACTCACCGAACCCCTGGGGTTCGATCGAACCCAGGTTAAGAACCACTGCAATATACTACTTCTCATTGTTTCTTTTCCAGTCCAACGCTCTAGTTTTCACGGCGCGTTCAAGTAATTTTGCTTCCATAACTCTTGATTTTAAACATTCAGAACCTTTTATTTCTCTTCAAGCTATATGTTGTATGTCCAGGCAACGGATGGTGGCAATCCACCACGGAGTGGTCATACTATTGTATTGTTGGACATCCAAGGTTATGGACCTAACAGTACCAGGACAAACAACCATCCTGTGTTTGAAAAACCAGAGTACAAGGCTTACATAATCAAGACTGCTCCTATTGGTTCAATGGTAACAAAAGTGCGTGCTTATGATCCAGACACCCATGATGAGAATACCGTTTTTTATTCTCTGTACAGCAGTAGCCTTGTTTTCCAGGTCGACAATAAAACCGGCGTAATAACAACCAAAGGAAAGTTGTCGGTAAAAAATTACACACTCGAGATTGCTGCCGAGTATGTAAACCTGCCTCCTGATAGGCACGATGGTGAACGATATAAAAATATTACAGAGGTCACAATCATAGTCACGAACGTCGATGTTACGAAACCAAACTTTTTAAAATCTCAATACAAAGCCAAAGTAAGGGAAAGTGCAAACGTAAGTACCTCTGTCCTCAAAGTGACGGCTGTAGACACAGAACTTTCCGGTCAGTCCTATTTGAACTACTCAATTCGTTGTCCAGGAGACGCGTTCGATATTGATTCGAGATCTGGTGAGATCCGCGTGGCTGCGAAGTTAGATTATGAAAAAACCAAACGTTACATATGTATTGCCGCTGTTGAAGAAGTGCCAAACACTGCGAAATCCTCGTGGGCAGATGTGACTATAGATGTGTCGGATGTCAATGATAACTCGCCGAAGATTATCTATGCACCACCACAGATCGAACTGAACGAGGTAGGTAGTGTCTTTCCATTAAAATAAAGTGTAAGAAAACCATTAGGGTAAGGTGGGGACGGAATTCCTAAAAGGTTAAAGGAATGGATGGCACTCAATTCGAAGACCTCCATGTAGAATATTCGTCCTGTTTAAACAAGGGAAAATCATACGGTTTACTAAAAGAGACACCTTACAGAAGGCATGAAGGCGTATAAACGAGACAAAAATCATGTTCGTACCTACGTAAGCCATGTCCAAGTACGTAAAAGTTCATACTTTACGTAAGCCGGGTATAAGTACGTAAAAGTTCTACTTTACGTAAGCCATGTCTTACACGAGATGCGGCTTCTTACTCGTGTAAGTGGACCAGTTCACGTATTGACCACTCCAGAAACTTCGGGATGACTGAGTCCGAGCTTGACGTGGTAATTTTTCTGGAATATTTTGGGTGTACAAATCTTCAAAATAAAGCTCATGTTGGCGTCTTTTTTCAGTAAAGTTGATTGTTTCCAAAATTTAAAATGCCTGAGAATGTTAGTTGCTTTGTATCTATTTGTCATAAGATAGAATACGGCTTTGCACGCGAAACTAACCTCTTGACAAGTTCTGGTCTTCTGCTACTGGTTTGTCCCCCTCTACATAACAGCCATATTCTAAGATGTGGAACAGTGCCTTCTTCCGGACTGATCTGTAGATGCCTTACTTCCTGTACATCATCTTCTAGGAAAACTTTTCTCAAGCTTGAGTAGTATTTTTGCCTTGAAGTTGCCATTTTAAATTTCCCGCGCCCACCTAACTAATTCCAGAAACCCTTGCGAACCATCATTCATGTGGAGGTACACGACGTTTCTGCAATGGTCAATTATGTAAAATGTGTCTTATTTCTCTCGTATTGCTGGAACTTGTTCTTTATTGTTGACTCATGAGTGCACTAAAAAATTAATTTGCTTTACAGGTAATCCCACCGTTTACTGGCAAGCCCAATTCTGTTAGGTTATTCACAATCAATTTGCATGAATTAGTTTACTATCGACTGACTCTTTTTATCAAGATCTATTTTTACCCGCAATTATCGCAGAATTAAATGCAAATAAATACGTTAAAGCAAAATCGTACTGTTTTAACAGGCTGTCTGTTAACATTAAAAGGGAAGCAAGGATGCAGTTGAATTTTTAACTTATTTTTGCCAAAATAACCTTCTTCCAAGATAGCTCCATTGAGCTCGACACTAATTGTGGTTATTACTAGATGTGGGTATTTCCAGTAATTTTCCTCAAGAAAAAATCATCACATTGTCTCATTTTTTAGTCTAATCCAAACCATTGTAAATAATAACCTCGAATTAAGGAATGTCTGTTTATTTAATACAGTACACTGCGTTGGGAACATGTATTGGTCAAGTGAAAGCAGACGATCGTGACGCAGGTTATAACGGGATAATAAAATACTATCTGCAAAATGGTATGTATGCATGTATGTATGTGTGTATGTATGTTATTGTATTATTATTGTTATTATTATTATTATTGTTATTATTGTTGTTATTATTATTATCAGCAGCTGTAGCAGTAGCGGTGGTATTGTTAGATTTATTGTTTCTTTAAACGCCACAGCTTTCTATATTTAAAACTGATTTTCTAAGAGCCGTGTGTACCTTAGAATTAGTAATAAATTAGACGAGAAAAACGAGCATGTCTTTATCACATAAAAATACGACACTATTATGATTTTTTTGAAGGTCTCTTTAAAACCAGCTTCCGATTTTTTTAACCGAGCAATGCACTGCTTTCGCAAATTTCTTGGTCACAAGTTTTCGTTTAGAAAACAAAACCTACGGTCATCGGAGATAAAGAAATTTTAATTTCTGAGACTGGGAGAAACCTAACTTTAGGACGTTGCATAATTAAAACTTAGGACGTTGCATTATTAATTCAGTAAAAGAAACATTAACTTTTTCTTCAAGAATATATTTGATTAGCAAACGTATTTAATTTTCATGTTTGGTTTCATCAAGAGGTCGGGGTGTTGCTAACACATAGGTAACAGAGGAAAAAGTAAGTTTCTTTCATTGACAGCCTTGGTACCGCCTCCTTCAGTTAGTCAACAGCAGGAAAGTGGTCCAACTCTTATTTCAACTTTGGTTCAGCTTTTTGTTTCGCGCCATTTTTGTTTCTTTTTAATAACAATAAAAGCCAAACGAAAGTGTAGACTTCCATTGTTTGAAAGGATTACTTTTCTTCCACTAATTTACAAAGTTCTCTGTGGTTAGTTTCTCCATATTTAGATGAGAGAGCATTTCATATTGATCGTGGCAATGATACAATTTTCCTGATAAGAAATGTCGACTGCTGCGACGTTGTTAGTGTAACAGTTGAAGTCAAAGATCAAGGAACACCACCTCGTAGTACAACAGTGAAAATACACATTGTCCCTAAACGAAGTTTAGGTATTTCAGGTAATGTTTACATCAAACTATGTCAAGTTTGTGGAACACCACATTTTATTTTATCGCTAATCTTTTGGCCAATTAGATTAGCTTTACATAGTTATTTTGGTTACTCTGACGCCTCAAATTTTCTTATATTTATTGATATAACAGTATGTATTTAACTTTATGTCTAGTTAGAGGTGCAAATATATTGCTGTTGTTGCTGCTATGGACCTGTTGACTCAGGAGTTAATCAGAGGAATGGCTAACGGTCTGTTGCCTCATATAAACAAAGCAATTGTTTGAAAAATCACACAAGAAAACATAACACTCTGATTTCAATTAACTAAAACTAAAAACAACTGGTTCAATTAACCAAACAGAGCTATCTATGTCCTGTTTAGTGTCTGCGTTTGTTTTGTTCAGCTATACTGAGAAATAAGCAACTAATATGGTTGTATGCACCCATACAAGATGCTCAGTGCAATGCGCAATAGTTTTGAATCGGATATTGCGCAAGTGCTACGATCGGCCACTATTTTTGCTCGCCCCTCGTACAAGTTTTTTTATACTTTGGACGATCGGGATGTGTTGACCGTGAAGAAATTTCCATTAAATCTTTCTTCGGCACTTTTGGCACGGCATGTTTTTAAATTGCACTGCTCTCAGCCAGTTTGAATTAAGAAATATTTTCATTTGTATGTTTAGACCTGTAAAAGATAGCTAACTTAGGGTCCAGTAAGTTGTCCATTGGTCCTCCATCTTTTCAGATTCCAGACGGGCAACTTTCTAGAATGCCCACGGAAGAACTTTGCAGTTTCCCAACTTTGTGTTCCTAACGCTCGAAGTTACGGGCGCAAAGTCCGGAGGTAACGTTTGAGTTCACGCTTGTGCCCGCTTCTTTATGTGCCCGAATTTTTTCCATGTGCAGTACAAAGTTTCCGATCTGATTTCAGATTTAGACGTCTAAAACAAAATAACGATAGGCACACGCCGGCTTGATAGGTTTGGGGGCACTAAGTACATAGCCAGAGAAAATCAAAAGTGAGGACGCTACTTGGGATGAACTATTCTAAAAATTTTTAGAGGATACGAGGGCTAGATGTAACTCAGCCCTCATAACCTCCCCTATATGGCCCTGAATATAATATTCATCAAGGCCACACATCAGGAAACATGTAATGAGGCCAGCACATTTAGGAAAACATATATGTTTCGTGGAAGATGAAAGAAAAGTTTGGTGAGCCATGTCTAGTAATTTTCAAAATAATCATTAAAAAGTAATTATATCACGGATTTCCGAAAATAAAGTTATTTCAATCTTTGTCTCCGTCCAATTTCTGGTAACATAAGTAATTAAATTGCCGAAGTCATAAAACTTTAGACTGGCAACGAGGAATGGGTTTAACCCACAGTTAACCAAGAGGTCTCCTTTTGAAGAGCAAAATCATCTGGCGTTAGACGGAGTAAAATCATATATCAGTGCACTCAATCTACAGAGAGAGTAGATGTTTGCAAGCTTGGATAAGTACGATGAAAAGCTCGTTCTTCAAGCTTTGCTTTTACTCAGAACGTTTCTGAATAAAAACAAAGCTTGAAGAACGAGCTTTTCATCATAGTAAAATCATCTGGCATTAGACAGAGTGAAATCATCTGGCGTTAGACAGAGTGAAATCATCTGGCGTTAGACAGAGTAAAATCATCTGGAGTTAGTGTAAAATCATCTGATGTTAGACAGAGTAAAATCATCTGGTGTTAGACAGTGTAAAATCATCTGGCGTTAGAGTAAAATCATCTGGTGTTAAACAGAGTTAAATCATCTGGTGTTAAACAGAGTAAAATCATCTGGCGTTAGACATAGTAAAATCATCTGGCGTTAGACAGAGCAAAATCATCTGGCGTTAGAGTAAAATCATCTTGTGTTAGACAGAGTAAAATCATCTGGCGTTAGAGTAAAATCATCTCGTGTTAGACAGAGCAAAATCATCTGGTGTTAGACAGAGTAAAATCATCTGGCGTTAGAGCAAAATCATCTGGCGTTAAACAGAGTAAAATCATCTGGCGTTAGAGTAAAATCATCTTGTATCAGACAGAGTAAAATCATCTGGCGTTAGAGTAAAATCATCTGGTGTTAGACAGAGTAAAATCATCTGGTGTTAGACAGAGTAAAATCATCTGGCGTTAGGCAGAGTAAAATCATCTGGTGTTAGACAGAGTAAAATCATCTGGCTTTAGAGTAAAATCATCTGGTGTTAGACAGAGTAAAATCATCTGGTGTTAGACAGAGTAAAATCATCTGGCGTTAGAGTAAAATCATCTTGTGTTAGACAGAGTAAAATCATCTGGCATTAGAGTAAAATCATCTGGTGTTAGACAGAGTAAAATCATCTGGCGTTAGAGTAAAATCATCTGGCGTTAGACAGAGTAAAATCATCTGTTGTTAGACAGAGTAAAATCATCTGGCGTTAGAGTAAAATCATCTTGTGTTAGACAGAGTAAAATCGTCTGGTGTTAGACATAGTAAAATCATCTGGCGTTAGAGTAAAATCATCTGGCGTTAGACAGAGTAAAATCATTTGGTGTTAAACAGAGTAAAATCATCTGGCGTTAGAGTAAAATCATCTTGTGTTAGACAGAGTAAAATTATCTGGCGTTAGAGTAAAATCATCTGGTGTTAGACAGAGTAAAATCATCTGGTGTTAGACAGAGTAAAATCATCTGGTTTTAGACAGAGTAAAATCATCTGGCGTTAGACAGAGTAAAATCGTCTGGCGCTAGACAGAGTAAAATCGTCTGGCGTTAGACATAGTAAAATCATCTGGCGTTAGACAGAGTAAAATAATCAGGTGTTAGACAGAGTAAAATAATACAAGGGGCCGGTATTGGGAGGCCTGATAAACAAAGAGTTGAAAACATTTGTCAGTTCCCCTTACTACTTCGAAGCTTGCTACAGCCCTGCCATTGCATATCATACCAGACCTTAACTTGTCTATTTTGTCTGTATTCCGTTTAACAGGGGTCATTATCAGTGCTTCAGTGAGTGGAGGTGTCCTCATTCTTTTCCTTGTCATTGTTGCTGTGTACTGTATAAGGTAAGACAACAACAAAATGCATTAATGAATAAATGTACAGATTCAAGGAGTACAATTCCAACAAATGTTGTTTAGTACCCCTGCAATTGTAGGAATGTCTATTTTAATAGTGGATAAAGATTACATATTTACTGTACCATTAAGGTGATCCTCAGTTTAGCCAGGGGCTTTAGAGTGACCAGGGAACCCCAAGCCAGTTATACAACTAATAGAAAATATAATATATATAACATATATCTAATATATATAATGACACATATCTTATAGAAATAATGTTAACCATTTACCAGTCATGGGCACATTCAAATATTTAGACCAGGCTAACGGTAGTTGAGTTTATTTGCCAAAGGAAGATATTAGATAGCTTGCTCCAATTTCAGACTCAATTACTTAGGGACTTGGCTTGACTTGAGCCTCAACTTCAAATGACTCAATTTCAACATTGTATTGTTGTCATAAAAGTAGAGGAGGCTTGGACACTACAAGTTGTTAACCAATTGAATACTGGCATATTTAGGGCAAACCTTGTCCTATCTGGGACTTCTGCAGATAATTGCTGTTTTTCCACAAATCAAATGAAGTTGGTTTTTCATTTAGCTACCTGGGTAGTTTGCAACTGTCAACTGCTAGCCAAACAGCTGTCATCTGAGTGTTCATCCAAGATCGTGCATTTTTGCCTTAATTAAGAAACAGGATTGACTTTTTGGATATCATTGACAGCTTAATCTATACCCCAAGCATGTAGCCTTCTTTCTTTGTTAGTGGGCTTATTAATCATCAATCTCATTGCCTTCTAGGCATAAAAGGCACCAAAACCTTATCAATACCACTGGAACAATAAATTACGTGAGTTTGCAGACTGATGATAATGACGATGATAAACTGCTAGATGTCAGTACAGGTGATGAAAATGAGAGAAGATTGAGCTTAGTTTCCCAAACATCAGGTCAATCTGTGGGGTCAGAGGAGCGTTTACTTCCAAATGAAGTTCAGTGTTAAATTCCAACATGGCTTAAATATAATGTTACTAGATAAAGAACTTTTACAATTGATTTTCAAGTTTTGTAGGTGTTGCCAGGAATGTACGTTATAAAATGTGTTTTATGTCATTAATCCATCCATATCTTAAACAGAAACACCTCACCAGTTTAAATCACAGTTATCCCTTCCTTAGCTAATATTTGAAGCATACCAGAATAGTTATTCAATGCTAGTCTTTCAGCAGAAGTTTTTCATAAAAGGCAAAAGGTGGGCTGAGGGTGAAAAACTAAAGACATGTCTTTTGGAGTGCTGTGATTGACAAGTGTTATAAACTACCATTTTAAGAAACAAGAGTTTCTTTGAGGCTGCTTTCATAAGCCCCTAAAACTAAAATACAGATTTCAATCAACATTGTGGATTGTTTTAACCTATCTTGTCTAACTGTCGCAGACTTCATTGACACAGTTTACAGCATGCATCTTCTGTAGGTCTTAGTAAAACTACAAATGTAAATGTTTGGAAAACTTACCATCAAAATAATTCTAGTGAATCTCAAGTGTCTCTAGTTTCTGATCTGCTAATACTGTGAGCTCTACCACAAGTTATACTCTCCCTCACATTGAGAGGGAAACTGGCTACCAATCTTGGTCAATGGGGACAGTTACCTTATGCCATTTTCTGAAGGGCTATTATACACAAATTTACCCTTTCTCTCACCATAATTATCAATCTTTCATCAGTAATCATTTACTGAGGTTTTTTTCGGTTTTTTAACATATATAAAGTAAGGGATCTGTGCCACAATGAGGGTTTATACCTGCAATGACACAGTAACTTTATTTGAAGAACATTCCTCTTAAGGATCAAATAGACAGGTATTGACCCCACCTTGAACTTGCATTACAAAAAAAGCTGAAGTGTACAAGAAGGTAGTCATCCTGAAACAGGACAATTAATTTTTGTCATTGTTCCTTCAACTGTAACCTCTCAAATTCTCAGTGTCAGGACTGGCCAATGAGGTATACAACTGAGTTATGCATATGAGTCAAGGTTTGTTTTAACACAGAAGGCACATTAAAACCAGTGTCTTGTTGATGTGCTTTATTTTTATGCTGAAAAACAAAGAAAAGCTAGTGTACTGCATGAAATCTTCATTGGGGTGCTTATGCATTTTCACAATTCTATTTCACATTTGGCCTAAAACAAGATTTTTACATATTCCCTGAAACCTGAGAAATAAGGGTAATATCCAACTGCTTACAAACCAATCAAATTGCAGAATTTCAGTACATGGTCATTAGTCAGCTCTTGGTGCCACAACCATATAATAAACTAATATATCATACTGTGTTATATAATGGAATTACTGATTATAAGTAGTATGTATACTGCGGATTCTGGTTCATTTGATCTTGACCTTGGGAAATGTGACCACTCTCACTTTAATTCAGGAATGACGTCATCACTTTGGAATGCCGAGGTCAAGGATTCTGACTCATTTTTATTGTGCATGCGCGCATTTTTGCTGTGACAACGTTTTTTTCAATTCTAGAAGGTTCCATGGCCTATTTCGCCATTTTGAATATTTAATTAACTTGCCCCCATGTGGGCGACCCACGGGGCCGCTATGCGTTTGTTGGAGCTTCTCATATTTGATGAGCTAATTAAATATGTTTATATTTAATTAACTTACAACCAAATTTTATGCATTTTCACTTTTTTCTTTTACGGTTTGAATTTAAATACCCTTTAGTTTTTAATTAAATTTGCCTTATAATGCCCATATGACAACGTATCATTTTTATTAGATAATATGATTCTTTTATCATCTTTTGCTGATAATGCGACTTTTTCCACACTTTCAGTGTAAAGGTCGTGGTTCCTATGTCTTATTAAGTTCATTCTTCTGGTTTGGGGGTTTTCCTCAAACAAGCAATCTTTATAACTTTGAAATGTAATTTCCTTTTTGATTATGTTTTTCTTAACACCCTTACATTTTTTTACTTCGTTTACCGCTTTGCTTTTTTCTTCAACTGGCTCCCTTTGGTCACCTCGCTGCACCTGTCCCGCGCTTTCTTTCATTTTACAAGAGTACAATTTTGCACGTAGTCCCACAAATTCTTCAATTTGTTTTCCCCGGCACTCGTCCTTCATCATTCCAATGAGTTTTTTGTTTTTTCCTGTTGTGATACCACTGGGGTGACTTTATCATAATTACTAGTGTCAAACATTTTTTCAACATCAGGAGAAACATCCTTATAGCAATCCTCTGTTTTTATTTCATACATTAAACTGTCTGTGTAGGTGAACAATAAACTGGCTTTTTTCCATAAATTTTCTTAATGTAATTGTAGTGAAAATTATACATTAATGTTTTAGACAAATCTAAGATTGACATTCCTAAATATATTGGTTTGTCTAATAATATTTTTTTTTATGCATTTGAATTGCAATTAAATTTTCAGAAAATATTGTTCGTTTATCAAAATTTACTTGAAAATAAGTGAATTGCTTTTTCTTTAGTGCTAACTAAATGTATATTAACCCTATTTCTAACATTTTCCATAGTTTTTCCAAAAACACTATTATTCATCAATTTAAAAAATTCTTTTTCAAAGTCATTTTGTTCTTAATTTTGTATTGAGATCTATGTACTTTTTCATGAAGTTATCTTCATAAAATTTAATACCATTGTGAATTTTATGTTAGTGGAAGTTGATCGTCCTGGTTAGTGTAGTCTTGAGAAAGACTTTTGGTAGAAGTGACTGACGTTTCGTTAGTGTAGTCTTGAGAAAGACATTTGGTAGAAGTGACTGACGTTTCAAAAGTCTTTCTCAAGACTACACTAACCTGGACGATCAACTTCCACTAACATGTCATGATTCTCCCAGGTTCAAACCATTTACTTTGTGAATTTTAGTTATGCAAAGTCCTACTTTTTCATATAATTTTAAATTCTCATAATGTAAGGTGTATTTATATTTGTTTTTTACATTTGGCGCCAATTTTTTGACTGTTCCTATTTTTAAGTTTTCAGGGGCCAGGGGGTATTCATTGCGGGGGTCGTGTAAATTTTCTGGATACTCCAAATTGACTTCCAAAAAAAAATGAATAACTTTTCCAATTCTCCAATTTCTCCTCCTCCATCCATTCAAAGTTTCCTACAGGGCGTGGTTTACTCAATGCCCATCCATACAAATTATTAGTGTCGAGATATTGAAGGTATACGGAGTTTTCATTTTTATTATAATTTTCCATGTACTTATTATTTGCCACTGCGTGTCTTTTTGCAATCATTGACACACCACCTCCAATACCACTCTCTATCATTAAATACATTTGTGGGTCAGACAAAAGATCCAATTCAATTTCTGTCATTTTTAACATTGCATCCCATGCTAATCCAGGGCTAGTGTAGTACCAAGCTGGGTCCAATTTATAATTTTCTTTACACGCTTTTCTAAAATTGTCAAATATATCACACAACAATATTACATCGGTTTGTAAGTACAAGTCATGATACCCCCCATGTTTTTTAAATTAAATTTTTTCCACACATTTAAAGCGTGATTGTAGTCTTCTTTGCTTATGTTCTCATCATTTAATTTTGAGTAAAAGTCTTTTTTATCAGGAAGCTTCTCTTCATTTAATTTTTCTATGCTATCAAACCAATCATAATTAAATACGCCTTTTCTCATTAATAAACTTCTTTTTTCTTCATCTTCTTCATAATTCCTCAAAACATTAAAATTACTTGAATCCAAATTTTCAGCCCATTTTCCTAAATCCTGTGCCATGAATTTAAATGAGTCTATGAATCTAAGTTTTTTTCTAACATAAACCAACTTTGTGATTTCATACGCGGCTTTGTCGTTTTCGTCAATTATTTCTCGTTGTTCAAGTATGTTGTTTTTAGGTATTAATTTAAAAATTTCTTTTGGAATTGTAAATTTGGAGGTAGATTCATCTACAATTATACTTTTTGTGAATGATATATATTTCTCTTTGTTTTTAGGGATACAGTTAATTTCGCCTTCAGTTAAGCCCAAATTTTTTATAAATAAATGTGAATCATAATTTTGTAAATTGTGGAAAACCACGGCCCAAAATTAGGTTTTTTCATTTTTGAGTTACAGCTAATAACTGCTGCTCCTCGATATTTTCCAGTGAAATGGCAATGATCATTAACTTTGTCTCGGGTCTATTTTTCTTTGTTATTTACATCTAAATATTTACACCATTCAAATTTAAAACCACATGCGCAACACTTTTTTGCGTCGTAAAATTCTTTTTTTCGCTTTAGCACTAAATTTAATTTTTCAGGGTATTTAAACTTTTTATGTATATCCATCAAGTCATCTTCTAATGACGTAACAAACATTTTGGAAATGTTTTCATCTTCGTTTTTTTTTGGTGTGTATTACCAATTTGGGTTTAAACAAATTGTCGTCAAAACATTTTATCAAGTAACAAAATCCAGATGGTTCATGTTTTTGATACCACCTTGTGTTATCACTGATGTTTTCATCCTGCTCAACTAATTTACACTCAAAGTCTGCGTAGATTACAAATGGAACGTCGTGGATTTTTTCATAAGTTTTAAAATTTAATTTTTCACCCACTTCAGGATAAACTGTTTTTCCGCATTTATGATTTGAACTATATTCCAAATGTTCAACAAGTGTTTTTTTCATTACTAAAGTTTTGCAGACAATAATTACAGATGTGTATTTTCCCCTTATGTTTGTTTACTTGTTTCGAAAATAACCTACTCATACTCCTGATTAAGCAATAATGCTTTGGGGTATGGTCTGTTTTGTTGGTTTTGTCTCTTATCATTAATAAATTTATAACGTTTTTTGCATTTTTTCCGCTTCTCTCAACGGTTTCTCCGTTTTCACTTATTTTCAAAGGAAAAATTACATTTTCTTTTTCTCTCAATTCATCAAACTCATTATATCCAAATACATTTATTGAAATATCATTTAATTTTTCAAATTTACTAATATCTGATAAATTTGCTGGAAAATTAACTCCATCACAATTAAAACTTTCACTGAGGTCTTTTAGCTCTTTTGTGATTCTTTCAGGTTTTTTCAAGTTAGGGTTCTTTTTTAACAACTCATTTAAAGCCATGCACCAAAGAAGACGTTTTTGATCATTATTTTTGGATTAATAACTGCTTTTTTTATTTTTTAAGAAGTCAGTCAAAGGAACATAAGATGACGCCCCCAATAGCTGAATTTTGTTAATATTAAGGACTAGTTTTAAATTTTTTCGAAATTTCCACAAACTTGAATTTCATAGGTATTCCTCAAAGCCTTGAATAATTTTATCTCATTTTTTTAAACATCCCTTTAAAATCAGTTCCAAGATATATTTTTTTCGTAAAAACTATGGAAATGAGCTTTGTCTATTTCAGTAACCCCAGTTTTAGCGTCCGTTTTTTCCATTAAACACACTAACATCAATTGATGTTTTTTACTTGTACTTTCTTTAAATTTTTTAATTACAAAAGTTTAATTTTTTTTGGTGTTATCAATGGGTCATTTAAAGAGAGCCCACACTCTTCAAGGTTCATTGTAAATTTTTTTGTAACGCTTAGTGCTTCTTTATCCAAAACAAATTTTGGTTCAGGTTTTTTGTTGGCTCCTTTTAACAAATCCAAACCTTTACTTTTTAAATCGCTTAACCGCTGTGCAACCAGCTTTGTCTTTTCTTTAATTTTACCATAAACCCAATAGTTTATGAACTCTGAGCTATTAAATATATTAACAACTTGTTTTTTAGAAGTTTCAAATAAACTTTTAATTTTTGGGATGTATTTTTTTGGTTGTAGTACAGGGGTGTTGATTTTTTTGTTATCTGAGTCCAATATATTATTTCACACCATGCTCTCTTTTATTATATAATTTTTCTTTTAAGTGGTTGCCATTTTATTATTAGTTTCATTTTTATATAAAGTGAAATCCATTCAATGCAAATTAATCTTTTTCATTAAAAAACTTTTTAAAAAAATAGATTGCAATGGCCCTGTGAGTTCGTGGATTGTAAATTTCAAAGATTAATAATTTAATAAAAATCATTTTGTGATCACTTTAAAAAAAAATAAATCCTTAAATAAAATAGTATGAATACACCTAAAGAAAAAATAATAAATCTTGCAAAAGAAAGGGGATTAAAATACTTTAAAAGAATAAATGGAAAAACGAGAATATTAAATATAAATGAATTAGAAGACCTTTTGGATATGGAGAGATCAAATTTTTATAGTAGAGAGCCTATTTCAGTTAAATTAGTTGATTTAGATAAAGGTGGGTGGATTTACTATAAATCAATAAATTCGGCAGCCAAATCTTTAAATGTAATACCTGAGAAAATATAAATTTGATTGATCAAAAATAAACCTTTAAAAATTGACGAAAAATTGAACGGTGAAATGGTGGAAAAAACGTATAGAGTTTCCAAAGCTTAAAAATTAGAAATCAATTAATGTTTTCTAATTTTACATGACCGTTCATAACACCCTGTGTGCAGTGTAACCCCCCACCCCCAAGCCTAATAACCCCATAAAATGAATTGGTAATCTTTCATTTCATTTGAGGGTTTATAATAATTTTCTAATTTTGGTTGTTGTGGCAATTCACTATTGTACAACATTTGTGTTTATTCCAGGTCTTTTTTAACATGCGCAAGTGAGTCCAAAGCTTTATTTGTATCATTTATGTCTACATTTGCATCACTTATTTGACGTATTAGAAACTCCATTTTATTCTTTCTTTCCACTTGAGTTTCATACCATTTTTCTTTAGCCCCAGCCAATTGTTCCAAAGCTAAATTATGTCGTTTAATTTCGTTTTCATACCCAGTGTGATTTAATATGCTAAATAAAAATCCAGCTCCAGCAAAAGCTATTGCATTAAATAATCCTCCAGCTATTAAACTTGCCATTTATTTTTAAGGAATTTAGTTATTTTTAAAAGGGTCAGTTGGGATCCATTTCTTTTCCTGCGCATACTTTACCGCCATAGTACCTGTTGTCACTACTGCTGCTAATTTTGCTGTTCCTTTTAAACTACTAGGACTATTCAAGTCTTGTCCTGATATTTTTTTAAATACCATAGAAACGCCTACAGCGCCTAGTGTAATTAGACCTGAATCATAAAATTCATTCATCAAGTCTTTGTTCATATATTTATATAATTTTTTTAAAAAAAATTATTTTATCAGCGAAGCTGCAGGACACTTCTTGGTCAGTCAAAACTATCTAAGCACCCGCAGGGCCCGCGAGGCGGTTGGTGTTTTTCCTTTTTTTTTTTCAACACCCCCACCACTTTTTACCGCTTGCGGTCTTTCATTACCTTCATTCGCATTTAAATTATTTTGATCATCTCCTTTAAAATTATGAACACCTCTAAATTTTGGATAAATTGTAAAATAAATTCCTACCAAAGATGCAACTGCTCATATGAATCCAAATGCAAAATTCTAATTTATATTTGAACCTACATCTCCTTTTGCAGCTTGCGCATCGCTCGTAGCTTTAGCCCTTGCTTTGGCTTCTTTTGAAATCGCCGCCAATTTTTTCCCTGCTTCCACTTTTCTAGGGTCTTTCACTTTAACTGGTTTTGTAATTTTTGGTGCACTGCTTTGGTCTTTGTTTTCACTTTCCATTTTGCCTATTTATTTATAGGGATTTTTTAAAAAATCCCGCGTGTCTACGGCGATTTTTTTAAGATAATCACAAGTAGAGTTAAAGTAAGTCAAATAGTACTTGAAATTTATTTGAAATTTACTTGAAATTTACTTGACTTTACTTGAAATTTACTTGAATTTACTTGAAATTTACTTAATTCTATTTGGCCTTTGTTTATAATATTTTGAAAGTAAAAATCCAGTAATTATAGACACACCTAAAACGAATTTTAAGTTGAATTCATGATTACTAATTTTTACTTTGTTTTGTTCTTTGTGGCCCACTGCGTGGTCTTTGTTTGGTTCTTTACCTTTCACCTTCCTTTTCTCAAACCCTTTGGGTCCTTTCAGGGGGACCTTCGGTCCCAGGTCATCCAAATGATTTGCTGCTTTTTCTTTGCCAACCCCCCGAAGGCCCGCTTCGCGTTGTTTTTTGATTGGGCTCTTTTTATCATCACTTTTATTTTGTTCATAATAATTTAAACCTTCATTTAAACCAAATTTGAGGTCATCCCCGGCAGTTCTAAGTTTATTATTGTAACCAGGTATTGGCTTTTTAGTATAATTAAATTACTAGGAATTAACTACAATGTTGGACTTATGGCCATATTAAAACAACATTGGTGTCGGAGATTGCTTTATTCATGTTGTTAATCCATGTAGAAGTGTCATAATTTATTATAGAATCTTGTACAATCTGTCGAAACACTTTTTGTTTCTAAAGCTGACGACCTGTCACTAACAATACTTTGTCTTGTTTTTGCCTGCGCGCCCAAAATGGAGTAAACATAAGCTTCGATACTTTGGTTTAGTAGTTCTGTACCATTCAAAGTTAATCCATTTGATTCCTTTGGAATAAATTTTGCATAATCGTATTTAAGTTCCCTAATTTCACCAGCGTAATGTCTGTAGTGTTTATGTGGATCAACGCCAATTACGTCTTGTCCTAAATGTTCGTTTTTATAACCTTAAATTTCTTGCCAAGTCCATTTTGGAAGGTGGTATTGTAAAAAATCTGCTTTGTATTTATTCTTAATATAGTTAATTTCTGATAAAGAAAGTGTTTGTAATTTTCTCATTATTCTATTGATTGTAAAGTATAAATGAAACCGCATAAGAGAAGTAATTTGTTTAGGAACATCTGAATTAAAATTTAAATGTTGAATACTGATCCCACAAGCATAATTTGCAATCCATGTTCCGATAATAGACTGAAAATAAGATTCTTTTAAATCCCATTTTGTTCGATTCGTTGATTGAAACTGCATAGCGACAGAAGAAATTTTTAAAGGTGGAAAATTGATTAAGAAGTAGTCTGAGTCATTAACATAAACTCTAAAAATATTTACTGGATAATCTAAAACAATTTCTGTTGGGAAGTTATCCCAATAATAACTTTTGCCATAAAATCCTACGTGTCTTTTACCTATTGGTAATTTCATGATTGTTCCACCAACTGACCATATTTTTGGGAACCCGCTTTGCTTTTTATTAGAGTAAAGGTATTTTTGCCAATCTTTATTTTTTCTAAAAGTATCAGATGTGATGTCATAGGCTTCTTTATCATTCACTCTATAATAAATATTTCCGCGATCAAAAGTCCCATCTTGATTAAAAACTACATCAAATGCAAACTTTGTCAAGTCAGCGTTTGGATATTGTTTTAAAAAATTTTGGCGTAGTTTTTCCTTTTGGATTTTAGAGTCTTTAACAACTTGTTCATAATGTTCTCCATAATATTTCTTGCTTGCATCAGAGCCCATTTATTTATTATTTATAAAATAAAGTATGAAAAAGTTAAATGTATTTTTACAAAATAAGGAAACCAACTTGGAATTGGAAAAAACCTTAACGCTAAATGACCATTGTCCAGAAATCTTATTAAAAGTAACAACAGTGTTTTGGGTTATAATAATGTTTTTAAAGGGGGCAATGACACTTTTACATATAATGGTGCAGAAATTACTCTCAATCCTGGATATTGGACTTTTGAATGTTGGCTAAAAAACTTAATGTTAGCAATATAACTTTAACATCAACACCTGAAAATGGAAAGTGTACAATTTTGCCGGATAAAGACTTGAATTTAAAAAATTTAGGGTTATTACTTGGATTTCCTAAAAATAAATCTATAACAAAAAATACAACTGTTACATGCGATAATATGGTAAACATTAATGATGGGCTCCGTTTTATAAACATTTATTGTGACGTAGATTCTTCTAAAAATTTTGATATCAATGGAAAAAGAACAAATTTAATGACTTGTCTTCCAATCACCACTATACAACCTTTAAAAGGAAGCGTAACACATTTTGAAAATGTAAATAGTAAAGTATCTATTTATAAAAAAATTACAATTCTTTGAAATTTACCATTTATTTGAACAATAATAAAGAAATTGGTAGCATACTTTTGGAACTTTATATAAAGCAAAAATAAATGAGCGAACTAGAAAAAGATTTCTTAATAGAACAAGAGTTAAGAAATTTATACTACAACCCAACTACTTGTTATAATTCTGCAGAAAAACTTTATCAAAAAGCAAAAGAAGATGGAATAAATGTTTCTAGAAAAATGGTTATGGATTGGCTAAAAACACAAGATACATATACGCAATATAAGTCCATTATAAAAAAATACAAGACCCAAAAAACATATGTCAGAGATTTGGCGGACCAAATACAAATAGACTTGGTGGATATGAAAAAATACCAAAAGGAAAATAATGAATATTTTTGGATTTTAAGAGGTGTAGAAATTTTATACAAATTTTGACAAAAGCGATAGAAGAATTATTAAAACAATTTTAAACAAGATTTGATAGAAAACACCCCCAAACTTGTACAATTTGATGATGGAAAAGAATTTTATGATGTTGGCGTTAAAACACTTTTGGAAAAACACAAAATAAATTATTTTTCTACAAACCCTAGTAGAAAAGCAACCATTGTTGAAAGATTTAACAGAACTTTAAAAACAAAAATGTGGAAATATTTTTATAGTAATAGGACTTATAAGTGGTTAGATGTTTTGGATCAACTGATAAAAAATTATAATAATAGTAAACATAGTAGTATTTTAATGAAATCTGCAAGTGTAAACCCCTCAAATAAAGACCAAGTTTGGCTCACTCTTTATGGTCATCCATTGGGTGAACTTCCGTTGCCGGAATTTAGAATTGGAGATACAGTTCGAATAAGTAAACATAAAATCAATTTTACAAAAGGTTACGAAGCAAATTTTACAGAAGAAATATTTAAAATTGTCAAAGTTTTTAGAGGCGACCCAAACATGTATGAATTAGAAGACCTGGAAGGAGAACCCATTATTGGAAAATTTTGCGAGTAAGAATTAAGTGCTGTAAATTAAGATGACGGTGACTACCGAGTTGAAGAAATGTTAAAAAGAAAAAAGGTCAATGGTAAAAATATGGTCTTGTTAAAATGGTTAGGATATGACTCCAAACACAATTCTTGGGTGCCTGAAAAAGACATAAAAGGTTTGTAAAAAATATTAATAGGAAATGGTAATAATTTGGAAGTAAACACACAATCAAATACGCAAGCATATGACGAATTTAATAATTTAATGATAAAGTATATTCGAGATTTTAAAGAAAGAAGTCAAATAAAAGAACAAATGCCAATGGTTGACACAACCCCTGACACCAGCCCGATCCCCGGATTGACAGATGAAGAAAATAGAGAAATAGAAGGTGTGTCGGGTCCTCCAAAAACAATTGATAAATTAACAAGACCGGAATATCTTAGAATTCAAGCTGATCATTTTCAAGAAATTCTGAACAAAATTAGGGAAGAAAGAGACAATACAGAAAATCATGAAGAATTCATAGAATTAGAGGAAAAAATCGTTGGTCTTAGAGAAGTTAGAGATAGAACTTTGGAACAAATGGAAGATGAAAAAATTGGAGAGCAAGAAGAAGAAGATGTCAATCGATTCCAAAAATTTAAAACATGAGCAAAAGAAAATTTGGTAGGACCATAGTCAATGGAGATATGGTCTTGAAACTCGCCAAATTTCAAAGCGCTTATAATGAGCTTTGACTTTATGTTGGTGCAGTCCTGACCGTGCACAAATCTTTTGTTTTTGGCTTGTTAATATTTAAACAGCACAGTTGAGCGACTGAACCCGAATGCTGTCATTGGATAATTGCTTCATTATACGAAAAATACATTGTTCTTACCGTGCACAAGTTTGCATAAAAGTGAACAAAAAGATAGAACAAAGACTTTCGCAGAGTTTCAAGACCATATCTTGATTGACAATGGTAGGCTAAGTGCGGTCGCAATTTCTATCGCTGGAAATATAACAACTGTTATTATCGGCTCAAGAAAAGTTTTAAAACAAGAAGCAAGTGGATTGGGAGATTTTACAAAAGCTGTTAAAAACATTGGCAAAAAATATGGCCAATACTTGGTCCAATTGCAAATTTATTAGCTACAGTTTTGTCATGGGGAGCAAAAGCATTTTTAGCTGAAAATTTATGGATTTTGGCAATTGCATTGACATGGTTTTTGTATGAAGAGTACAATCGAACTCAGTGAGCGGGCTGCAAAGCGGTAGAGAAAGCAAACGTGGTGAACGTCGATCAACCAAAGGCCTCAGAAACGAAGTTCCAACCGAAGGTGAAACAAAAAATAAATTTTTAAAAAAATTAAAAATAAAGAATGAAAATTTGTGAAGACATTCATCAATTTAGTTTATCAAACAATTTTACTATTAAACTTATAGCACAATGTTTAGATTTTTTAAATAACCTTTCCACTCATTATTATTCAGCTTCGTTTATAAAACATAAAAATAATTTAATAAGTCTCACAGGTGGCGATGAAGATTGTGAAAAAGATATTCAACTATCAATCAGTGTTTTTGAAAACCCTGCTGAATTGCCTAAAAATTTAGAAAACGTTCTTAATTACATTAGAAACAAAAAAGGAAAACAAAGAGAAATGTTTTAAAGTAATTTCAAAATACTTTAATTTGTCAGAGGAAACCACAAAGTACCTTACAAGTAACTTTTCATATCAATGATTTAAGAAACAAAAAATAATTTTTTTTATCATTGTATAAATAAATAAGAATGCCAACAAGAACAAAAGAATTAGAACCCGGTTTTAGAAGACTTAAAATGTCAGAAATCAAAAGAAACAAGAACAAGACATGTGGTAACTTTTAATCCTAATAAAGCAAGTCCCGGAGAACAAATTTACGTTGATATACCAAAATTAAAAAGTGATTCATGTTTGGTTCATGACTCTTTTGATCTCATGTTTGACTTTAAAAAATGCAAATGCAAAGTCTTGGTTTTTAAATAATTTAAGCCAATTGCTGGTAGAAAGACTTGTAGTTAAGTTTAGTGGTGAAATTGACTATGACAACACAGGAGAAAGTCTCTTGGGGGTATAAAGACTTGTGGAAAACAGAAAAAGAACGTGGAGACATGATAGAACTTGGAATTGGGAATGAAAATTTAAGAAAGCTCATTTCCAAAGACGACTCTGGTGCAACATCTGGAAACGCCGCAAAAGTATCTGATAAACTCATGTTTGACACCTATGGAACAAAACAAAAGATTAAACTTGGGAAAATTTTACAAGACCATGGATTTTACGCTCCATTTCATATGTACAATAATTTCCAGTTTGTTATTACTTTGCCAAAAGCAACAGACATTATGGTTGCACAAAGTAGTCAAAAAGTTGGAGGTTATACATTGGAAAACCTAGAACATGAATATGAAACCATTGAAAATCAAGATTTGGTTAATGAAGTTATAGACGGTTTTACAACTGGTAGATCCCTAAGCTATGAGCATGTAACTTTAATGAAGACAGAAGAATGGGATAAAGATTCAACAACCCGTAATTTAACCATAAATTTGCCAAGAAAAAGCATGAAAGCTGTGGTGTTGTTGTTCAAAAACAAGACTTTAACTGAAAGTGAAGAATTTGTATATCCAAACATTGGAAGTGTCAAAGTCACTGTAGAAGGAGTTCCGAACAGTATTTACAGTCAAGGGTTGTCCAAGTCTAGATTTTGGGAGGAAGCTGAAAGACTTTTCAAACACTTTGGAAAAGAACAAAACTTAACTCTTAGAAACTTTTTCAAAGATAAATTCGCTTTGGTTGTAGACCTCAGAAGTGTTAATGATGAATTCACAACAGGACATGGAAAACGATTAGTAAATACACAATCTGGGCTTTTACAGGAAATCACTAAAAAAGCAACAGCTGCCAACGTAATCTGTAAAATTTATGTTTTGTCAGATGGACTTTTGAACATTGTAAATAAAGATCTCTCTTCCATCCAGTATTAAAACTAAAAAAGATTTTTAAGCTTATGAAAAAATTATATAAAATAAAATGGAAAGCGAACAAAGTGAGCACGACAATCAAACTAATAAGAAAAAAATTACAAAACAAAATAAAACAACAAAGCAACAAGAGATCTTAGAAGCCATTTCCAAGAATATAAAAGAGAAGGCGAGCAAAATTAAACCATTCACTCACACACCGTTTAATATGATTATTGTCGGCATGACTGCGTGTGGAAAAACGTGGTATCTTTTAAAAATGATAGAAAAAGAATACCCCCAATATTTTGATTACATTTATTTAATTTGCCCAACGTTTGAATACAACAAGACATATAGAGAATGGAGATATTTGGATGATGAAAATTTTTTTGTCACGCCTTGTGATCAAGACTATGTTGAACAACAATTAAAGTCAATTGTTAATCACGCTGCAGGAACAAATTCTTTAATTATTTTAGACGACTGCGCAAGTGGGCAAGCTGTCAAAAATAGAACGTCAGAGCTGGTAAAACTAGGATTTTCTGCAAGACATTATGGTCTAAGTACAATTGTTATCACCGAACAATTAACATCGATTGCAAAACCTTTTAGAGAAAATATAAGTAAATTGATTAGTTTTTACAATCCAAATAGAAAAGATATTAATACAATTATTAATGACTATTTAGACGTGGAAGATAAAAAAGAGTTGATATACATTAAATTTTTTTTAAAAACTAATAAACACTCCAAATTGGAAATTAATCTTATTAATTAAAAAGTTTTAAAATAAATGGAAAGTGATCCAAACCAAAAAATTAACGAAGAGAATGGTGAAAGTTGAAACAACGCCAAAACCGTTGACGACACCATCGATATAAAAAGACAACATTTGATAAAATTGTCAGAAGATGGAGAAATCGGCACAAGTGTAAAAACGATTAATAAAGCGTCAGATAAACGAATATTAAAAATTTATGCAGAATATGAAGCAAAACAAAGAGAAAGAGCAAATTGTTTTCTAACAGACTTACTAATATCAAAATTAGCGGACTTGATGGGCGGTTTAGATGCCATAGAAAGCAGTAAAGAAATGGATGCTGAATTACAAAAAGATCAACTATTAAAAGGGGATGTCAAATGTATAGTTGAAAAGATTACACCTTATTTGCCATTTTTAGGTATTGTAAGTGGCGGTATAATAGTGGGTAAATATATAATCAAGCACAAAAGTGCCAACAGTGAAGAAACTGAACGAAGTGAAAAAAACAGGAGTCAAAACAAGAATAAAGTGTTAAATTTGTATCTTTAAGTCTTTATAATTTTTAAAACTATAAAGACTTTTTTCACCTTCGGTTCAGGGTTTACAATGTTGTAGCCACATGATCAATTTCAGACCATTTTTCACATAAAAGTTTATGAACCATTTTAATCTTAGTTTGGGCGAATTCTCCCATGTGCCACGATAAAAACGCAATATTACCTCTCATCATTCCAGTTCCATATGAATTCCAAGCAAAATTGGAAAAACCATTACTTAAAGAATTTAGGGAACCAACCTCCATTTTATCAGCGAATCTGGAAATGCTAGAAGTAAAATCACATAACTTTTGTTTGTTACAATAGATTAAACTTTTATTTCTTCTTTGTGAGTAGGTACTTTGACTATTCCATTGCACAGTTAAACAAATCCATTTCCCTAACTCTCCAGCATTTGCCTTAGTTTTATAATTACAAGTGGATAGTGGAGAAGGGCCTACAACCACAAGAAAACTAGAGGATTTTGTTACAATTAAATCACCAGCCCCAGTAAATCCAACAAATCTATCGTTTTGCCTAAATAAACAATTTTTAACATAAAACCCATCATTATTAAAACTGGAGTGTCTAAAGACAACAGTAAAAGTTACAATATTGGAGTTCCAGATATTGGAGCTAAAGTTAATTCTGTTGTTAAGTAGTCGTCTCCCCGAAAAATGGCAAAATATCGGTTATTTGTTCGCTCTAATTATTTACAAATGTCTGGTTTATGATTATTATTTGATTGAATAAGATCATTGTCATTTATAGTTTTGTCATATAGTTTGTAAATTTTTCTATCGGGGCCAGTGTGAAGTTCCTCTGCTGCTCGATCGTTTTTTAAATAATAAATCCCTAATACTCCTTCGTGATTTCTCAACATGTTTAAAATTAAGGTCTCAAAAAACAAAGTGTTTATATAATTTGTTAAATCATTTGTTGGACTTTTTGTAACCGTTGCATTTCCCATAGTTACATTATTTAAATCTGTTTTATCCGCTACTTTTATATTTGTAATTAACGCTTTTGCAACTTTTGCTGTATTTTTAACTGAAAGGATATTTGTAACTAATTCTCCAGTCACTGTCCCATCCCCTTTTTTAGATAAATATTTCTCTTCTTCGTCTTTTTTTGGTTCTTGATAGCCATAATATAAACTCATCATCCTTTATTTATCTCTCTTTTTTCTTCTATAAATTTGTCAACAATCTTATCCTGCAAACTCTTGTTGTTTTGTTGTTCCATACTTTTTAATTTCTCCAAGTGTTCATTTTTTACATCATAAAATATAGAATCAGTTTTTTGAAAACGAAATCCAGATGAAAATTCAAACTCTTTAGCACTAATGTCTGTATGTGCATGAATTCCAGCATTTAAACTTTTCTTAAGAGTGTAATTTAGAGGATATTTTGAATCATAAACAATGTGTCTATCTTGATTACTTCTAACCGACGTTATTCTCTCTCTATTTATACAGTTTCCCATTTATTTTTGAGTTCGATTTTGCTTTCTCACAAATATCACACTTTATTGAAACAGAGTGTGAAAATATCTTAAAATTTTTATTAAAAAATTTTTAATAACCATAAATCTCATAAAGTAGTTTATTTTCATCAAGCATTTTGACCAAACACTGAATGATTTTTGCTAACTATATATTGGGTACATTTATTTATTGTCTCATTAATTATCTCACTAATCGTTAAAAATGCTGTCATCTCAATATAAAAATGTTGATCAACCTGTGATGTAATTAGAATGGAATGTTACAAAGTGGGCGTGGCCATGGAACCTTCTAGAATTTAAAAAACGCTGCCACAGCAAAAAATGCGCGCATGCGCAATTAAAATGAGCCAGAATCATTGACCTTGGCATTCCAAAGTGATGACGTCATTCCTAAACTATCGAGGTCAAATGAGCCAGAATCCGCAGTATACATACTACTATTATACTAAGATCACCAGTGCACTGACAAACACTACCGGTAATTTTGCATCAGAGATATGGTTGCTATACACTAGAGCTAAGAACCACTGACCTGTCATTTATTCAGACTTTAAAAAATAGGCTAATGATTTCCAGCCAGCAGAGAAGGAGGATTAGGGTTAAGGGATAGTTTTAGGCTTCGGGATTAGGACTATAGTTACGGTCAGGGTTCCTTCTACGCCCGTGGAAAATCGTCGCCACCCCCAAAAATGATGGTTGACTAAGAACTCTTTCTCGTCGAAAGCTATAGTTTTATTTTGAGCTAGTTTACGCTAGGTTATTAGCAACATTTGACAAATGAGAAACAAGAGGAGAGACTCGTTATTAGAGGAAAGAGGTAAAGCTTTATATATCCAAGCACACAAACCCATCTTTAAGTATGAATACTCGGCCGTTCTCAGGTATCACATTTTGTATCTCTTTACTTCATGCTCTTTTTTCGCACTAGACAGACCCCTAATATCATTTTAGCAATCGCTATACCATGACTTTCATCATACAACATACTCTCATGCATGGAAGATAGTGAATTTTACATGAAAAATGAACACCGAAACCTGATTAAACAACCAGAACGGCGCTATTTCAATGAAAATACACCTGCTTTTACCTTTCATCTAACTTACCTCAATTAAAAAACAGAGGTTTATGTTTTGCTATAGTAAGTATAAATACTAACCTCTGTTGGTTCAACTTGGACCGTTTCCCGAAGAAATATTGAAGTCAAACAACACAAAAAACCACACAAAAACAATGTCGTAAGACTGATGTTGTGTAGGTTTTGAAAGAAAATATGAAGTTAAAGATAGAAGAACGGCGACAATTAAACCACGTTCAACAACAAAATGCATTCTTCTGTCAACAACAGCAGGTTCTCATGCAGTTCATGAATCAACAACTGGAATGGTAAAGGGAACAACAGAAAACTCAGCAAGAAGCACAGATGCAGTTACATAAAATTTTTGCCACTAGTAAAATGGACAAGATTTAAACACCTTTTGATAAGGATTGTTTTCGTTTATCAACAATGGAACCTTTCCGTCAAGTATGTCAGACGTTTCTTAATCTCTGTTCTGCCAGTATGAGCATTTTACGACTTAATGTAAGTATTGGTATTTTACTTTAGTTATGGTATGTTTTTAATATTTGCTACTGAGATGACAGAATCAGTACTTTTGTTTTGTTTTTGTATTAGCCTATGCATGTCCATGATAATCTAATAAATTATTCCACTAATATAGGAAGTTAAGTTTATTATTGCCAGTAAAGATTATTTTGGTTTATAAACATCAATTGGAGCCTTTTTGTTAAATTTTACAAATGTCCGACATTTTTTAAGTTAAGAATTGGTGTTTCAGGTAACAGCAATAGTTCTTAACCAGGTGAGGAAATTTCAGGATTCTAAGGAGGGAATTTATTCTGGGAAAATCTGTATATTTTTTTTGAAAAAAGTCATTTGGATAACTGTCAAATTACGAAGAGTCTGACATCAGATGTCTGTGTTCATAAAAGGGGGAAGGGGTAGGAAAAAGCTTAAGCACCACCGAGTTATAGCATGTTTTTACATTTTTCTTGTTTATTGGGTTTACAATAACAACACTTCAGTTAATTCAACTTAATTATTATCTTGTATTAAAATATTCTTCTAATTCTGGTGGTTGTATATTAAAGTAAGTACAAGTAGAACAGCCATAAAGGCAACAGAGATCGCGTTAACGCAGAAATCGTGCATTTTTACGCATACAAAATGCAAAAAATGCATTATCAAAATTTTAATACGTCCCAGGACGCAAGATGTTGATTTGAAGAACTCACTCCACTTACTTTGAATCTTGAATAGATTTTGTTGTTCCAGTGACATGTAAAAAATTTTAGAACAAAACGAATCCACATCGTGGCTGCCATATTGGATTTAACTACGCAAAAGGGACTAGAGACGATTTACACATCCGGGAAACTTGAATGAGCTCCCGCCATGTATGTTCATTGTTTGATCGATTGTGCTGATCGAGTGCCCACTTACACGTACCTGTAATATGGCAATGAACTGTGAAAAGGGAGGAAGACATAATCAGTTTTTAGACAAATGGCTGAAAGAGTTTGGATGGCTGCAAACAAGAGGCTCAGGCGATGACTTATGGATGATTTCTAAAGATTGCACAAAAGCTGGAAAGAAGAACGCGTTCCCACGTGAATGCAAAAATTTCCAAAGATTGGCGCTTGTTCGTCACATGAGTCAGGTAGATCACAAAAGTTCGGCAAAGGTGTTGCTTCAGCAAAAACATTTCAAAGCTGCAAGTGACAATGTTAGCAAAGTAAGTGACGATTCCTGGTCAAGCAAATGCGAACAGCATATTGGCTTTCTCAAGAAGAGATGCCTCCTATAAAAGTCAATTCACTTTGTGAACTTCAGGTAAGAAACCGTAAGATCATGTTGGCGATAAAAATATTTGAATTTTATTAAATAATATTTTTCTAGCATTTTTGATTCCACCATTCCAACTTTTTAATTCCTTTTGTCATCTAGACATTGAATGGCTGCACAAGTCTGGACCCCAAGACGGGAGGAAATGTATATCAGCATCACCAGTCTGTGGCTGACATGAACACTGCATTTGCAGAATTGATCAATAGAGAGATTGATGAAAATATCCAGAATAGCCCATTTATTGCAATACTTGCCGACGAGAGTGTAGATATCGCTGTATACAAGAAGTTGGAAATTTATATCAGATATGTGAAGGACAATGAGCCTTGCACTCGATTTGTAGGAAATCGTAATGTGCCAGATGGTAAAGCTGAAACTATATATAATGCACTAATGAATTTCATGGAAGAAAAAAATATCGACGGTGGAACTCAACTTGTGGGATTAGGGAGTGATGGCGTTGCTGTCACGATGGGCGTCACAGTGGTCTGGGTGTACGACTGAAGTCAGTAGCTCAATTTTTGATTCATACTCACTTTGTCGCTCGTAGACTTGCTTCATGCACTGAACAAGCTGCTAAATCAGTCAAGTTATTGGATGAATACCAAACATTGTTGACAAACCTTTTTAACTTTTACTCAAACTCAGCTGTAAGGTATAATAAGCTACGTAAAATTCAGAGCATTTTAGAATTATTGAAACCAGTAACCTTAAAAGTTGCTGCTTCAAGTCGTTGGCTGTCTCTCCACAATGCTGTTGGTGCAATCTACAAGTGTTGGTCTGCACTTGTGGACTATCTGGATCATCAAGCTACTGAAGATAATAATGAAAACTCTGCAAAAGCCAAGGGATACTTGAAGCAAGTGCAGCAATACAAATTTGTTGCAGCAACTTGCATGATGAAGGATGTTCTTCCAACATTAACAAAGCTTAGTGTGTTTTTCCAAAAAGAATCTGCTGGTCTTGCATCTGTGCCACCTATGTTATCATCTACAATCACTACATTGCAGGGCCTTAGAAATTACTTAAATGGCGATCTTGCAAACCTGCCAAGCCTAAAGGAACTTAATCAGCAAGTACTTGCAGATGGTTTGTATCATGAGAAGGAACTTCAGCAGGCAGTTGATCATGCAAGGCGATCATTTATGGCTTCTGGTGACACATTTCTGGCTAATTTAATTGAAAACCTTGACGAGAGGTTCCCAAAGGAGACACTAGACATCTACAAAGCCCTTGACCTTGCAGTTAACCCTCAATCACTTCCAGAGAGTGCTGCAGCTATAGCAGCTAATGGAGCAGATACTCCTGAACAAACGTATTGAGCACTATGGTCAGCCAAAGACTACGAGTGGCGACAGAAACATTGATCCACTGATTGACCCAGATGTCACAAGAGCAGACTACCTGCAATTCAAGTTTATTCTTAACGCTCACCGTTTTATGAACATGCAGCAGTTCATCAAAAGGTTCCTTGCTAATGAAGGACTTTGTGAACAGTTTCCAACTTTCACAACTCTTGACAATATTGAATTGATAATTCCTGTGTCTAGTGCTTCATGTGAGAGGGGGTTTTCTTGCCAAAACAGAACAAGACGGGCCTTAGAAACTGACTGTCAAAGCAAAACTTAGAGAATCTGATGAAAGTTGCGAATGAGGGGCCCCCGCATGCAGAATTTGATTTTCAGAGGGCAAAACAGATCTTTAAAGGGCACCGTCATCTTAGAAAATAGTGACGCCTTATGCTTCACATTGACTATGCTATTCTGTTTACCTCATTCTGCCAAAAATTAATCACATATTGGTCAAAAGTTGGGTTGTCAACTAATGTAATGATAAGGTTGGGTGAATACAATTAAGAATACATTGTATTGTCCAAAGTTAATGTTTTCAAACAAAAAATAGACAATAAAGCTTAGTTAACAGCATGACAGTAATTTGCCAGTCACTCTTCCTCATAACAACAATAAAAAGAATTTCTTAGGGGAAGATCACCAAGATTTTGGGACCCACCCAAAATGCTTGGGACCCCAATTTGACCGGACATGTGGGTCCGAGGACCCAGATTGAAAAATCCTAGTGCAATCCCTGGGCAAGTAAGTGCATTTCTTAAAAGAGCTGCAACCAAGTTGTGTTTTCCAATGGCACTAAGTCCAATCTTTAAGTTCTTCTTAAAGTCTAAATATTTTCGGTAACAAAGGATGTCACCAAAGACCTATTCAACTGAAACTTTAGTATGACTCATTGAAACATTAAAGTCCCTTTCTTGAATGGGTAATGGATTATGCCTGTATGGCCCCTGCCGGTGAGCTCTTAGGGGATAGGCTGGCTCCCCGTATAGACATAATGGTGTGCCATCAGGTGCAAAGGAGTTCTGCTGTAACTGGTGAAGAAGTCCCGACATGGCGAGCATTCTTGAATCTGTCTTTTCCCCTCTGAAACAGTACATTGAAGCAATGTCAGGTTTTTTATTTTTTCGTTTAGCTCTCCAATGCACCCTTCTCCCTTTGTTATAGTACTTTTGTGTAGTCATAGTCGATTAATGGGCTTTAATGCTATATGGAAAAAAGTACCTAATAATAAAAAGCAAATCAAATTTACTTAGGCAAGAGAATAACACTTACCTACTGGACCATACAGACTTGCTATAAGACTATTGGCAACCATCACACTTTGAAATTTCAGTGCATGGACTGTTTTGTGTCCTTTGTACACTATCTTTTAGTACAACTGTGGACGATAAATAGGTCGAACGAATCACCGGCAGTTATCAAGGGCTGCTCCTTTTCCATGAATGGCATCAGCATACCGTATTTGTTCGATTAAGCGCCGCCCTCGAATAAGCGCCGCGTTTTGAGCAAAAAATTTAATAAGCGCCGCCCTCAAATAAACGCCGCGATCGCAATGGGTTGCTTATTCAAGGAATTCCATGTATGTTTCATGTATGTTTCATGCACGACTTTAGACTTTAGTGTCTACAAATATATAGTGGAAGTGAGCAAAATGCAATGCGTGTGATTGTTGAGGAATTCACTCCTACGCTGGTTTATACATTGACACAAACACAGTTCAAATTTTTCAAATTTAATTCTCATACATTAGCTTCACAAACTTTCTGTATGATAACATACTACAGTCGAACTTCTGCTAACGAACACCTCTCGTAAGCGGACACCTCTTCTAAGCGGACACTATTTCTGGGTCCGGGCCAAAACTCTGTAATATTCCCACATTTACAACCTCTCTTGTGCGGACACCTCCTGTAAACGAACGCGGACACCAATACAAATATTTCAAAGAACATAATAACCTCTTGTAAGCGTACACATCAGGTTTCTATCTTCTTGCTTTCGCATATTTTACGGGAGATTATCAACTTTGCCGTGCTGTATCAAATGTTAACGACATTATAACAGTTATACGTTTGATAGGACAAAAGCAAACGCATATAAAAAACTTTTTCAAGCCTTCTTAGTTATATTACATGAATAATATATACAGTAGCTATTTCACTGATAAACGAATATGTTTGTAGCACGATGTAATCTACTTTGACCCAAAGATTTCGAAAAACTTTCGAAATACTTTCATTGGTATAACTCTCGTTTACACTATACCGGATTCGCTGGTGACGATACTAACTCATGGAGTTTAGGGGACATGTCTGCCCCCAAAATTTCTCCCATTTTCAGTTTTCGTCTCTTTCTTTAACGTCATCGTCATTTAAGACGCCAAAAATACCCTGGGACGACTAAATTTATGTCGTGACGCAGGCTAATCCGGTATACTGTAAACAGGAATCGTATTTCAAAAAAAATGTCACTTGAATATTAATCAACCTCTCATAACCGGAGACTTCTCGTAAGCGGACACCGCGAAATGGTCCCGAGGGTGTCCGCTTAGGGGAGGTTCGACTGTATTGGAATTTGGAAGAATAAACTAATCACGCAATCTCATCATGACTACACTTAACAAAACATGAATACCGGTAGTTATGGAATATATGACAGGGATTCTAAAACAGCAATAGTAATTTATGTTCATTAATGGCAATGTTCTTCAATTCAAAATGATTTTATTTTGACGCTTGTCCATCTAATTCTCTCTTCAAAATTGTGGCATTTCTCCGTTCTGGTGTGAACGATGTGAATTTTGCCGGTACAACGAGACCAACTTCCCTCTTTCTCTTCCACGTTACTCGTGCGACTAGCTGATTTTCGGCGTTTGCTTGTGAAGCTCAACAAGCGCGATAGTTCTATCGATACATGGTCCACAAGGGTTTTGACAGTGTCTGGCTTTATCACATACACGCCGATTGCATTAGCATCGCATTTCTTTGCTTCAGCACGTGTGTCTTCTTCGCACTCTAATACTTGATTGATTTCGGGGGTCCACGTTTCAAAACTTACTATGTAATACATATTGTATTCAATCGGCGAAGCTCTTGCCATTTCTTAGACGTTTCCACTACGGCAGTTGAATGTCACGGTATTCTGTTATAGCTTTGAAGAGCGCGCTAAATAGACACACTACACCGCAACTGCATGCCAAGAAATTTGACCCAAGATATGTTGTATGACTGTCAGATTTGGAATTGCCACTGTATTTAACATTACAAATAGCGTGCTTTGTTGAGAGAATGGCAGACCTGAATTAAGACGCAATTTCTCATAAGGGGAAGAAAATTAAGAAGTACAGTCTTCCATTCAAGAAAGAAGTGCTTGCGTATGCTGAAATAAGAGGGAATCGACCCGCTTCAAAGCAATTCTCGGTTGATAAAAGGAGAATACGGGAATGGCGAGCTAATAAGAGTAATATCGAAGGCCTTGTTTGGACTGCCAAAGGAAAGCAACGGAGTACATTGAGTGGAGCATTTGCATTCAGTCGAAGGCTATTAGCCTCGGATTCCTACGAGTGTCACATAGAGTCGAGTGAGGAATATTATTGCCCAGCAAATAGTCTTACGTAGAGCCATATTGATAACAAAACATAACTTTGAAATGTATTTTAATGCTAACGTTTCGTTACTACACGTAACATCATC
>JBAHVQ010000082.1:7860-18574 GCA_036872915.1 Nanipora kamurai
TTTTTTTATTTTACTCCTAGGAAGACTTTACTCCATCTTCAAATCAATGCATTGCCTACCTGAAGAGCATTTTCCAATCTTCTAGTTTTCTGTTGAAACTCTCCAATATGTATATTTGCTTCTGTTAAATCATTTTCCTGAAGTAACATGCAAATGCATTTTTGTGGAAAACAGTAATTGATCAAATACAACAAAAAGGTAACAATGCATAGAGCTACTAATGTCTACCTTTAGTTTCATCTTGGTAAGCAGTTCTTGTTCTTTTGCTTGTAGTTGACCAAAGTTATTTGAGAGTTCTCTTAATGAATCACTCAAATTTGAATTTTTATCCTGAAACAAAAAGGAATATGAAAAAATTCAAGAGTTGATAAAGTTTGATTTGTATCCTTGGCAACCTCCTGCAAAAAAACCCCAAAACATCATTTAACTGAAAAAGGGCTGGGGATTTAATCAAATCAATAAAATTAGTTACAACAACAATAACCTGTGATGATCAAAGGAAGAGTACAAGCCCATGGTACTTGAACAAGTACCATGGGCCTTGTTCTTTTGTGGGCCTGGACTTTTTTATGATTAGAGGTACCTGGTGATGAAAGGTGGCAAGACATACACCTGTTGCTAGCAGGTGTTGCAACTACTATATTTTGAAAAAGCAGTTTTACAATATCATTGTTGCATGTGGCATTGCTATCATAATCATTGATTTCTTTATCATGATTTGGTGATATTCTAATTAATTAATTAATTAGGTAAGTAATTCAGTTCAATCACATATGCATTAATACTAAGTCATCAGGAGGGTGTATCCAAAATGTGTCTGAGGTGCCTTGCTTCCTTAATCTGCCCAACCTGGCATATTAACTTAACAATCTTACAACATGAAAATTTAAATAATTTTTATTGGACATCATCACAATTATGAGAAGGGTGGGTATGAGAAACAAGCAATGCAACAGTAATGTACCCAAAAGTTGACCTATGTACACATGCTGGAGTTTGATCTGTACCCTGCCTAACTCTTCAGTACAAAAGTGTGTGCAAAAACAATTTCTGCTCCTGTGGTTCCTCAGCAAGGAGAAAATTTTTCATATCATAAATTCTGAGTATAACCTCTAGTTCATCCACATGCTGTGATGCTATATCAGCTTGTTCCGTAATTTCCTTCAGTCTATCCTGAAATGAAAGACAGAACAGGTCAACATCCTTTAGAGGCATATTCACATCTATAGCATAGTACTGCCTGTTTTATTAACAAGTAATAACATCTGCAGACATTCTGGGTAAGATGGTGATTGATATTAAAAGTACTTAAGGATGTCTGATTGATCAAGAAAATGTTTATACCATTGTTGACTCCAACTCCTTCTGCTTGCTCATTTCCTCAGCTTCACTTGCTTTTAACCTAAAAAAGTGCATAGTATTTCAATGGTAAATTACTGGGCTTACCCAGGGCCATCTTAATGCATGGGCCTGATGGGCCCTTGCCTGGGGCCATACAAGCATATGGACCCCATGCTAATCTGTGTATGTTAAGTGACTTGCAATAAATAAATACTACTACACAGTAGTCTAGACTATAATAAACTATAAATATTTGCTGCAATGCTATTGTGTTACAAATGGACATTGTGATTTGTCTCTGATTTAGTATCCCTGGGTTAGTATCACAGTCACCTCTGCCAATAAAATAAATACTGGTATATGTTTAATTTTATCGACCATTTACATTTTTATTCCTGTGAGTAGTTGTTGTAGGGGCCCCAGTACAATGCTTTGCCTGGGGCCCATAATGCTGTTAAGACTGCCCTGGGCTTACCAAACATTTTTAGATGAGACATGCAGCCAGTGGTTAGTATAAATATATTATAAGCCTTAAATATACCATACCAACCTTGCTGTCAGGGCCTTGCATTGCTCAGTACGAGACTTCAGTTCACCTGAGAAAAAAAGGAAAACAGAGAACTAAACTAGCATATCAACATATTGTACATTATTTTGTACCTTTGATCACAACCTTACTGTGTGAAGCTCCATGGTTTGAACATGTTTTTGGCAATCACATAACTGGTTAAGTTTGACCTCTTTTGAAGGCTAAGATGGCCTTTTAGGGTCTACCAATTTTAGCACAACTTTGCATATTGTTAAATATAAAATGAAGATTTTCATGTGTTGGTTGAAAATCAGTATATACAGCACTTCTGTAAACTATTAAAAGTCTTTCTATTAAACCTTTAATGCACAGGGCCTACCCCTGTGACGAGTAAAATCATCTGACATTAGCCAGAGTAAAAGACTTAGGTAAGCTGTTGCCCCTTAATGGGTTAACTAAATTAGCCATAGCAAGACTAAAGCTAGGACATACCTTCTAATCTTGCACATCTTCTTTCTAATGCAAGAATCTAAAGTTTTAAATTCAACACAGAGCATTGTCAAGTGATCTTAGTCAATACAAAATTGAACATCCCTTCTCAGAAGCACAAATAGTAATTATTTGAAATACTGACTTTAACTAAAGATTTTAAAAAATACTCAACCCTTTGTCTATCTTCATCCCAAGCATGAAGATGCTTCTGATGCGTCTGCACCATGTCATTCAGTTCTCTAGTAAAAATGCAAAGTCATACAAGGCATATGTTAAAATTTATTGTATTTTTATTACTGTCTCCAATTGCATCAAATAAAAATTAAGTTTAAAAAAATTGTTCATACAACACCTGTCTCTGTCTTTTAATTCCATAATTAGAAGTTGGAGTTCTCTACGCTGCTTCTGAATGGTATCAGTGTCAACATCTGACAACTACAGAGAGTTATACCAGTAAAAGTGACAATGCTATAAATTGCAATAATTTATACCAGGCAGGCCATCCATAATTAGCTTGCTTTTTTATTACTGTACTTTCACCAAACAAAAGCATAACAAATAGTGTATGAAGTTTTTTTATCAAGCAATGCTCTTTTGGGTCAAGACATAATTTCATTATGAATTAGGTATCATTTCGTCTCAAATTAGGCATCAATTCATCATTTTATGATAGGCTTTCACATTGACTTTATGACACAATCAATTATAAAAACCTGTCTTGGGGAAATTGATCCTCCTAATAACTTGGTTGGACTAGATGATCTTTGATGGACAGGGCTTACAGACTGTCGACCAGACACTGAAGTTTTTGGCAGGGATCCATTCATAAGTGTCACTGGACTGGTAGTTGATGACTGTTAGGTACAAGAATAGAATACTCATATTAGCTGTATGTCATTTTTGACAGATTAGATTCAAAAAATGTTTACTTCAATTTATAAATGAAAATACCGAGCAAAACCATAAAAGTGACCTCAACCTCTTGATAACATTTTATTGATTTGACTCAGTATTGCTGAACGTAATTAAAAGCATGACAACTAACTTAAGAATGATACCTTTGCTTTGGGTGTGCTTTGGAAATAATTTGATGGTTGATATGTAGAATTCAGTGAAGAATGGGATAATTCTAAAAGAAATGTTTTTTTTAAGGCAAGGTGTTGAGTAGATATTTAGGATTCAAAGCACTGTTCACACAAATATATAATTTATCATCAACATTTATGTGTGAAGCAATTTGCTTTTGATATATTAATATTATAGATAATTAGCATGAATGCTGTCCAGGGAAATTCAAATGAATAATGCATGGCTCAGTTCTTACTGTTACCTTCCCCAAAGTAACCTCTGGCAAAATGTGGACCAGCGCTTCCTGGATGAGGAATTTTGTTGATGGTCTGGTCCTGAGTGTGTCCCATGGGGGTAGGGCTGAGGAATATACATTTAAGCATAAAAAGCAGGATTAGATCATGGGAGTCGCAAAGCTAAGGAAACAAAGATGGCTTACAAATGAAAATCAAAGGTTAACTTCAAATCTAAGCATTGAAATATTAAATTCTGTATCTGGAATTCCATGCAGTTGCTTGCAAATGTTGGTCTTGGGCTAGGGAATTGCCTTTTTCCATGCGCCCTGTGTGTGCAAATCAAAGGTGAGGGGGCATCGAAACAGCAAGAACTGTAAACACATCAACAATCATTATCGTAGAAGCAAGAACTATATGCTCGGTAAACATAAAACACTTGCACTCAACAGGCAATGTTAGACTAGTTCTCATCAAATTTTAAAGAGCATGTCTCCCTCGCAATGGCAAATCAAAAAGAATTCAAAAACATCAGGCTATCACAAAGCCACATGACATTCTGGAGTCTTGAGTTGAGAGCGTATGTCCTGTTTTGATTTTTCTAACCCCGTCCCAAATTGAAACAGCTATTTTCCAGTCTGCGTATTCCCTCTTAAATTTTCTTTGGATACAATTACCTTTTATCTTGGAAGCTTCCAAAGACAGCGGGGTTCGTTTACGATTGGAGACATCGTAGTTCTTCGAAGAAAGGAAGCTATTGTATTTACTTTCCATGTTTGAGCTTCGGACCTTTTAACCCTAGACAGCGACAAAACTACACTTGCAATATCACCACGGGATAGTGCGAAAACTGAAGACGACAACAACAGCTGATACTTTAAATTCACAAAGTTTTTGAAGCGACTGTAGTGCTGCAATAATAAATAAACAACCAAACAAGTAATAATTATACAGAAACAATTGAAAAACGATATTGCGGAATCTCTTTGGCGCCGAAAATTATGTACATATTTGGTCATGTCGTGCAGTCCCAGTCCTTTTAATGGCCGTGAAAACTGGTGACTAGCAGTAATGACAAAAAAATTAGGTTTCTCTACCAGAGGTCGGACTGTCTTGTGTGGACAAATGGATAGTAACAGACAAGGTAATGTAGCCATGCAAGCTGTTTTGTTTTACGTTGTGTATTGCTTATCGTATCATTTTTTAATTTGTTCTTTGAAGGGACGACCACACACTCTCAGTGTTACATGAATTGATCTCTTCAACTTTTCTTATTCATTCTGTGAAAAAGAGTCGTCTTTTTCTTTCTGAATCTCATAAAGAGCCTGGCTTTTCCCGGGCGAGAAGTGGGGTTTAATAAGTAAATCAGAACTAACCAGATTTAATCAAGTTAAGCCAATGAAATGTTCACTTCATATTACCATAATCAACGATGTCCCATGCGGTCTAAATGACAACAACCAGTCTTTATTAACCAGCATTATGACACTGTTTATCATCAGTAGAGGTCCCACTGTATTTTTAATGATGTGTCACGAGTGAGTGGTGAGTTTGGGATGAAATCTAACATTTAGATGTAAGTGTGGTTTGTTGCAAATTTTCCACAGGTCATCCTATGCCAGTATCAAGACCAGAGATAGTTAAGCCAAAGCCGAAGCCAACTCACCAACCTGTTCCATCGACTCGTTATAATGAATTGCTAAGGGTAATCGAAGAGTTAGGGAAGGATGTCAAGCCAACTTACGCTGGAAGTAAAAATGCTGCAGAAAGGTTACGGAAAGGTGAGGTACAATATGCTCAGGTGAGAAATTACTATAATACTGCAAGCCCTCCCTTGGGAATTACATTCTCTTATGACTTTTGATTTTTTTTCTTCCCCTTTTAAAGGCATCCTTCATGCCAGAGCTTTAGTTCGGGACTGCCTTTTGGAGACTGAAAGGAATGCTAGAAAGTAATGATGGATAAATCTGAAATTATCCGGGATGGCAAAAACCTGCTCACATTTAGGAGTGTATCAGGTCCAGAGTGCTGCTGGATATTTTAAAAACCAGTACTAAGCAATTTTGTCTTAAACAATTTGCTTGTAATGTTAAGGAGGAAAAAAACAGTATACAGTAAAATTTACATAATATATGGATATTTTATGAGTAATAGATTAAACATGTGAAGGAGTGTTTGATCTGATATCCAAACACCAAAATGTGAGTTGAAAAACGAGGCAATAGCCGAGTTTTTTAACTAACATTGAGGTATTTGGATATCAGATTAAACACGACTTTTGAGTGGTTGATATGGCTTCTCAAATGAATCCATATTTAAGAAGAAAATTTGTCAAAAGTTTATTGTAATTAAGATTGCATATCCAAATGCTGTCTTGGTACTGATTTCCTTTGTGTTTTTCTTATGAATTATTAATGAGTTTGAGAAGCATGTACATTGTATAGATAACAAAAAGGGTTGGGAATTTACCAGAACTTAGGTGTAGAAAAACTGATCTTTTCCAACCTTTTTGGTTTTCTACACAAGTCATTCAATACTGCTGACACAGCATTCTATTTTATATAGTTGTTGTATAGATAGTTGTTTATGTAAATGTTAGTTATTAACTATTTTTCTGATATGGTTTCAAGCTACTCTGGCCTAAAAAGTTTTTGAATGTACTATAGCTTGGAAAACTACTGTACATGACCCAATTTGGTAGCCAGAGTAGCATAAAAACTGTCTGATTGCTCACCTGGCTGTATTGGGAATTTGTTCATGTAACTATATTTCCTTACTTCTGAGGACATTAAAAGTTACATCTTAGAGTGATGTGGGATTGTCAGCTCTGGTGAACAGGTGTTGGTGCTACTCCAAATGAACAAATCCCTACCAGACAAGTAGAGAAAAACTCTATTTGACTGCAGTTTGAATTCAAACCTACAACCTTGTGTTTGCTAGTCCAACAAACTGCTATCAGAACTTCAAGGTCTATCCTGGATAGTGGTATATATATTTGATATTTTGAAATTAACTAGTTTCTTCCATGTCAGCAAAGACTATTGGTATATCTGTTACCTCTAACTACCGATAACCAGTTGTATTTCCATGCATAAAAAATATTTAATTTTTTCAATATGAAATCATTTATTTTTATATTTACTTATATCATTTAACTCTGGCTAATGCCAGTCAAGATGATTTTTTACTCATCAAAGGGAGATGGTAAATCTAACTTTTGTAATTAGACTGTCGCTAACACTTTACTCACCAAAGGAAGATTAATTTGTCAAGAATGAGTTAAGAGGTGAGATTTGTCTTATATTTTGACAACCTTTGCTTGGTGGTATGGCATAGCAAAAATGGTTTCAATGGTTTCATTCTACCATGTGCAGATAATATTGAAAATGGCTGAATTGAAGTGTTGAAACCATTTGCCCTATGCTTTTCATAAAGTTGAAAATCTGTAACAACAATAAAAAGTTTTAATGGATGTTGGATAAGCATTTGAACATCTTCAACACATTAATTACATTCACTGTAATCTTTTCAACCACCAAATCAAAATTTTTATGATTTTGTTATGTTATGCACATTGAAGGAAATAGTGAATGGTTTTTGGGCTCAATGAAGACACTGAAGCATGGACTATTTCTTGATTGGAGACTATAGAATTATTTGGTGTATATTCTGCATATTTACAAGCTATGACGTCTTGTTAATATCATCTTTATTTCTAGATTGTGAGTTTTTACTCAGTTCTAATATTTCATTCTTTATGCTTCTTTTCCTGACATAATTCGCTTTCCTTTTTCGTATTTTTGCCCATTTCTTTGCTAAACTGCTTTCTTTATTGTTATAAAAATAATCAAGCTTCTCTTTAAGGATTTCTCTTGCAATCGATCTGTTTCTCTCCAAATATCTCGTCTGGTGACACTACAAGTGATGAACAGTAAAATTTATATTGACCCGTAGTCAGTAGAGACGAATCAGAGCTAAGAATCCTCACGTCGTTGGACTAGTTCATACCTTAACAGTGATTCCAGTTGGTAGATGTCTCAGTTCCACACAGTTACTGGTCTTGTTCACCTTCTGACCACCTTTTCCAAATCCTTTCATAAATTTTTCTTCCAAATCGTCTTCTGACAAAGTGACATGCCTCGAATATGTGATATAAAATATCTCAGTTACAGGAAAATATCCAGAACTAAACAAACCACGGAAATTCCGAACGCTTTCTATGGTGAAAAGACGAACAAAAGACATCTGAAATCCCTAAAAACTTCAAATTTTGAATGAGATAAACATCGAAGGGTGTACTTGGTGATAAAAGAACTAAAGACAACAAGTGATGTCTCTCGGTCCAGTCTTACGGCGGTTTAGGGCAAGGAGTCAGAATTATTCCAGGTAAGCGAATGGTTTACGATTGGAGTTTGCGTCTGGTTCTGGGTTAGGCTTAGTAAAATTTAGTATCTATAGCTAGACTGTTAAATTATTCCAAAATCAGGACATAAACCCATTTTTGACAATGTTTGACTGGATTAATTTTCCAAACTCTTTTTAACCACAATCAAAAGGTTATTTGAGAGGCTTCTGTGGAAGACAAGGCCACGACAAAAACGGGTAATTGTCGTCAGCAAAGCCAAAGAATGATGAAAATCAGAAGTTAAAAAGATTCCAACTCTCCCGTTTTCTTCGGAAACCTCTCGTTTCGACGATCATTTCCGTCTGTCTTTTTTTTAACGTTTTTGTTGTAGAAGGAACCAAATGTTTTCCCAGTTCGCCTGGTCTTTTTTGTGTGCTTTTTTTAATTGTTTTTTTTCCCACTCATATGTCGTCTCCTGGTCTGTTTTACTGCAGTGTTAGGCATCTGGGCGCTCCGCTATTTAGGTTCCCCTAGCCTGAGAAGTGAGAACAAACGGAATCCAACTGCTCGCAGACAAATATTACTAAATTACTTAAAACATTCTGTAGCCCTTGAAAATACATTTTAGATTATACAAAAATACATGTAGATAATTTTGCATTTTAACTTCAACATAAAGCAGAGCCATGTTTTTAGATTGCTATTGGCGCTTGTTCACAGAAATGCTTCCATTTTTGCGACTTGGTTGCGAATTACGTAACATGCATCAATGGCGAACCGCTCTGTTACCATTTTTTGAACCAAAAGTCAGACAAACCGAAATTGACTTTTAACGGATTGCTGAGGAGTAATTTTGTATTGTTCGCAGTGAATAAATTACAGAGTCAGATATCGCGAATATACCTTACATTGCTCACTTGGTCGGTTTATTCTCGCCCCTGGTTGCGCCACTGATAAACATTTGCGCCCTGAACCAAAGATTTTACGACTTTAATTTGCCGCACTTATATTGTAACTATAAGATATACCGGTAGGTGAAAACAGCCTGACTCTGCGGCAAAATAAGCTCAAAATTCTGGTAATGTCATTTTAGCGAACTCAAACTTTCAGAGCGTAATGATTCCCGGTATGGGGTGTACGCCCCATACACCATGATATTCTCGCCTTCGGCGGAAGACAAATCTCCAGGTTAAAAGTGGGTGTGTTATTGGGTGGGCTTTTAAAATTTCTTGCAGAAAGAACGTACAGGGACGGAATGGACCAAGCCCATAATCAATAATTAACTGGTATTGAGAAAAGCTATGAATGAGTAGGGAAAAACGTCGGGATGTACTTTGCATGGTACAATGTAACTGAATTACAATAATTGTACCGAGAGTAATTTAGAGGTCTGGTCCGAATGACATCATCATTTGTATTGATCCACGCCCCCTACACTGACCTGCAATCGAAACCTGCAAATGGTGGCCAAACGTACTACAGTTTGTGGAAAAGGTGGTGTCAACCGTGAGGATTTTCGCCGCGTGCTCCTGAATTATTTCGTTGAGAAGGTTTCCTGTTGGCTGCTGTATAACATTTAAGATTTACTGTGCGTCTTCCCAAGTTGCTCTATCCCATTTTCGTTTAGTACTTTGATAAATCTTTTTTGAGATTTTTAAGGTAAAATCGGTTTTACAATTTCGTGTGTCTATTAAGTCACAACTGAAGTTCAAACTTCGTACATTTGTACGCTGTTGCTTGTCCTGCTATACGGGAAGTTTGATTTGGATTACTGTTTTAATCTTGCAGTGCAAGGTAACGACTTCGAAAATGAAAGAAAACGGAAACTCCGGGCCCAGCAGTTTGGTGTACATCCAAGCCAGCGAATCTTACCCAAAGAAGCAACTTACGTGTGGTATGTTAATTTTAATTTCGTTCATTGTTATTAATGTGTAAATAAACTGGCCTGGCTCGCAAGATTTATTCATCAGAAGTTTCTGATTACTTACTGGCGATAGTTTTATCTCAACTTGTTTAACGTGGACATTCGTTGCATGGACCATGGGGATAGCTATGTTAGGCGTCGTCGCAGATTCCCATTTAAAATTAGGAACTAAAATTTAATGATAATCGATTTCACGTTGTATCAATGTTCAATTCATTGTCACTAAAATGCCTTTTAACGTTTAGGTTCACCTTGAAAGACCCGGCTTTTATTTAACAAATGACTTCGTGTTGTCTTATCCCCGTTTCATATTTCCGATCGGTTTCATATTTTGGAAATGCTGTGATACAAAATCACGGAAGTAATAAATACCAAGGTTTTAATTTCGTTTTCCACATCGTTAAGTTTTTGACTGATAGAATTGCAATTTAATTACATGCACAGTTCGAGCATCAAGGTTGATTGCAAATTTTAGCTAAATACTTGGCCAAGTGCCATAAATTCATCATGCTTGCAATAGTTTAGCACGGAAACGTCCAGAAAGACCTGCTGGATAGCACTGATTTTGAACAGAATTGGTGTAAGTGTCCACTTTTTGAAGACCTATTGATTTGTTTATCCATGTCAGAAGTTCAGTTGTGGATATTCATGTCTAGACACATCAGCTACCTGACCAGGATTAGTTGTAAGTGCTCGTTTACAAGAACCCATATGGACTGAATTTTCAAAGTTCAATATTTATTCATGCTTACCACATTCATTGACGTACCTCAGAACTGACC